>JAHWFO010007984.1:0-19358 GCA_023313115.1 Rhysida immarginata | reverse complement strand
GCGCAGTCCCTAATAGGACTGCTAGACACTTTTCGGCATGTGCGCCTGGGCGCCTAGAAATTTAAAGATCCCTGTTTAGGCGTCTGCTGAGGCATTACCATCTGCCTTAGCTCCAACAGCCTCTCCCATAAGCCGCCTGGAACGGAACTCTTTGAGATGCCTGCCATGACCTATCTCGACTAGACCTTCAGTGTTTGTGAAGTGTAAGCGACTTTGCCTTTGAACTTAATAATTACTCACGCCGCAACCATCAATTCCTCGCGTGCGTGAGTAATTTGTGACTTTTTATGACCCTCCCCCCGGTGACCCCGGGGGAGGTTTCACCCCTCCCCCTCGAACTTTTTTGTGACTTTATTTTTTACTTTTTGACCATGGACCGTATGGTCATGTTAATGGCGGACGGGCCATTTTCTGTCGCCAGCTTTATGAAGGCGCTGTACACCAAATCCGGTGTACCGCCTGTTTTAGCTTCTGAGGACCCTTCCATCTTGGTGTTGCAGAGACTCTCCTCTACGGAGTTGAGAATGCTCTGCAAATCAAGCGCTATTGCAGATCGCATCGTCGATGTGGAGTGCGTGAAAGTTGGCAACACCACTGTCAGCTTCTATCACGTGGACCCTGGCCACCTCACAGTCTACGTCAGGGGAATTTCGCCGTTGTTGTCCACGGCTTATATTCGAAATTTTATGTCAGAGTTTGGGGAAGTGCTCGGTACCTACCGCCGTGAGCACGCAGATACTCCCCGGCTCCAGAACGGCGACATATATTTCGATATGAGGCTGGACAAGGACATTCCAGATTCCCTTATTTTACACGGAGAACGTGTCTTCGTGTACTATAAGGGGATGAAGCAGTGCTGTTGGTACTGCAAAAAATCTTCTCATGTCAGGAGAGATTGCCCTCTCCTGAAAAAGTGTGCCAAATGTTCTCGCTTGGTGGGCAGGAACCATCGTTGCCCGGAGAAGATGGACGGCAGTACCGCAGCAGGGACGTCAACGCCTCGTCCGTCACCGAAGATGACATCAGTTGAGCAAAATGCAGAGCCACAACGATCGGCCCGACCCGTACCTTCTCCTCGTACGTCGCGGGCCGCTTCACCGGAGCCATCTTTGCCTCCTCTACCAACTGAAGACGAGCAGGCGCCATCATCATTCCCTCCGTCTTCAGAGGTTGCTGAGGAGACATCCTTGCTTCAGCCATCAAGCGACATCGTGATGGATGAAGTGGTCTCTGCAGAGGAAGACATCGATGCCCCATTGGGTGATGTTTCGACGCCTTTGGAGGAGGAATTTCCAGCTCTCCCCCCTCCGTCTCTACCAGCGTCGCAGCCGGTGGGAATCACCCGTCTTCCTGCAGCGTTCCCTGTGTTATCTTCGGTTCCAACGGCGATCTCCACATCGACGCAGCCGGAAGGGCGTACGGAGAGCAAGTCTCCCCGTAAAAAGAAGACCCGCCATCGTAGCAGAAGGGACAAGAAGGCATCATCATCGTCCGAGAGGGACGCCAGTGTGGGTAGCCGCCATAGTTCCTCTCATCGGATGCGTTCACCGCTTCGAAGGATTGCTGAGCCACATTCGTCATCGAAGACGGACCAGCCTCCATCGAAGTTAGGTCAGCCTCTTCCATCTAAATCCTCTGAATGAAAGTCATCTCGCTGAACATACGCTCCCTGGGTTCCCATTTTAAGCAATCGGTTCTATTAACTTTTATTGCTCTGTACCGACCAGATATCCTTCTTCTGCAGGAAGTTAAACTAGCCTCCACGCAGAAAGGTTACGATCTACCTGGCCTTCGCAGTCATCATCCTAGTGCGCAAATCTTCATAAACTCATCTTCACCTGTTGGACAAGGGGTTGTTTCAATCATCTTTAACCTTTCCCTTCAGGTGTCGAACTGTGTTATTGACTGCGAGTGCAGAGTAATTTCGTTAGACATTTCAACATCAGGTGTGTCTTTCCGATTGCTTAATGTGTATGCGCCATGCAGAAGAGCAGAGAAACAGACGTTCTTCGACAATCTGAACTTTTATTTGTGTTGTGCTGTGCCTGTGGTGATTGCAGGCGAATTCAACTGCCATCCAGACGATGATAACAACTTTTCGTCTGGACATGTGCATCAGTTATGTCAGCAAAATGCATTATTCGATCTATGGACACACCAGTCACTGACAACTAATCCGGGGGTTCACTTTCCATCAAGGACCCCTTATATCATCGAGACTAGACTTATTTTTGATCGATAATGCTTTTGCTGGCTCACCTGGACAGATGGAGGTTATTCCGTGTTCTTTTTCTGACCACAGTGCCATCATGTGGTCTTGGAAACCTCCATCTTCAGCCTGCGCCGCAGGCAGTGCTTCAAACAAAAACTGGTTCCTGAACGTTTCTCTGCTCGACGACAAGGAATACTGGGGAATGTTTGTTCAGTCTGTGGAAAAACATCTTCACAATGTGTCTCCTACTCTTGCTTCGTGGCTTGTTTTCAAGGATAAAATCAAACGATTTTTTAGGAAGATTGGGATTGATGCTGCGAGGCGCCGCCGTCGTCATCTCCTTATGCTCCAAGAAATCCTCCGGCTCCTCCGAAATTCCACCCCTAAGGAGGAGTGTGCGGCCGATATTCGTCAGGTGAAGAGCGAAATCAACGCTCTGATGATCCCTAAAGCATCTGGCGCAGCGCTCAGAGCCAAACTCACCTGGGCTGCTGACGTCAGAAATATGTCATCGGCCGTATTTGCTGAGGAGAGACGTCGAGCCAACATCAAGAAATGTCGCCGCTTGGTTGTGGAAGGTAGGGAAGTGGTTGCTGATTCTGACATCTTATCAGCCTTCCACTCCCACTTTTCGTCTGCCTTTAGTAACCCAATCTTCCCATCAGACGCCACGGACAATTGGATTGAGTCACTGCGACCTTTTTCAGAGGATTCCGATGCCTTCATTACACGTCCCTTCACCGAAGACGAAGTCAAGAAGTTCCTGTCAGCGGACGGCCGTCATCAGTCCAGCCCGGGTATGGATGGCATTCCATACTCTTTCTGCAATGCGACATGGAAACTTCTTGGCCCTTTCTTGGTTCAAGTGCTGAATTCCATCATCAAAGATCCTTCCTCCATTACCGCAGAGTTCACTAGGGGGAAAATCATCCTGCTGCCTAAAGTGCCGAATCCAGAGCTCGTCACCCAGTGGAGGCCAATAACCCTTCTCAACACGGATTATAAGGTCTTCACTGGCGTCTTCCAATCAAGACTTAAAATCTATGCTGACGAGTTCATCAACCCCGGACAATCCTGCTCTATTCCATCTCGCAGGATGTCGGACAATTTAATCACCATTCGGTGTGTGATGGAGGAAGCCTGTGCACGCCGGCAAACTCTAGCTGTGTTAAGCCTTGACCAAGAAAAGGCATTTGACAAAGTGAATCACTGATTTCTCTTCAAAGTGTTTCGTCATCTTCGTCTTCGGGCTTTTGCTACGATGATCTCCGCTCTCTACGATTCGGCCACATCATGCGTGGCGATTAATGGTTCCACATCTTCCACCTTCGAACTCTTAAAAGGTGTCAGGCAGGGTTGTCCATTATCCCCCCTCCTGTACATTTTTTATCTGGAACCATTACTACAGTTTTTAAATCGCCACCATGATGTTCGAAGATATGATCTGCCAGCCGCATCCATTAACATCAGGACACTGGCTTATGCGGATGACGTAGTGCTTTTTGCGTCTGATTCATATTCCTTGAGCATCTATAAAGAGACCTTTGACCACTTTAGTACTTCGACGGGGAGTTCCATCAACCTCGTCAAGTCTAAAGGTATTGCTATTGGGAACTGGACTGTGGACTATCTTAAATCTTTCCCAATAAGGTGGTGTGACCGAATCGTGGTGCTTGGATATGTCTTCTCTTTTCTACCGACTATGGACTCTATGCACTGGCAACAAGTGGTTGAAAAGTGCATCACTCGCCTTGACAGAAGCTTTCGCTTCCCAACTTCAATGTTCGTCAAGGTGAGGTTTATAAAGACGCATGTGCTTCCTGTGTTAACATCGAAATGCCTATTTACCTTGCCTTCATACAAAGACCTTCAGAGGTTGCGTAGTGCGATGGTGAACTGCGTGTGGGGAATGTCGGCTCAGCGTCGTCATCCAGTGCTGGCCTCTTTTATCTTTACCCCCTTCGAGAGAGGCGGCTTAGGTTTACCCGACATCAAACGTTATCTTGTTGCGGCCAGACTGGCTGCAATGATTCGGGTATTCTTTTTTTCTCCCCCCATGTGGGCGAATTTTGTATTTTCGCATCTACGTGTCTTCTTCAAGGTGAATAGGCTTCCATTACCACCCTTGTTGCCAGTGGTTACCTATCATCAACAACCACACCTATATAAGACTTTTTCCCTTGACATTGTGACATTTTTCCCTATGCTGTGCCGTCTGGATCCACAAGAGTGGGGCTCATTGTGCCTATCGTGGTTTTTCCAGCAGTCCGACTCAGGAGAAACAACCGACATCTTCAAGTTTTTTCCTGATTATCCGTGGGCAGCAGTCCTAAAGCTGCTGAAGTCTTTTGCTTTCGAGCGGACAGTATTTAATTACCAATGGCGACTGTTGCATCACGGATTTCACTCTCTTACACGACTTCATCAGTGGAGAGTGGTCGGGTCTGCTGGATGTCTGTTCTGCGGCGTTGACGAGACGGTCAGCCATATTTTTTACGAGTGCCCGTTTGCCAAGTCTATCTGGGATCGTTTGAAGCTGCATTACGGGCTGGTACAGCTTTCGTACCAGTCTGTGCGTTTCTTCATTAACGATTCCACCGGCGAGGTATTGAGACCGGACCTAGCTCTAGCGATCGCCTTCATTAATAAAGAACTTTGACTGGCTCGTGTAAGTCGATCGCTAGGTCATTCTCCATCACTTACAGCTGTATGGAGGATAGTGGCCATTCAGCTTCGATTTTTTCTTCTTCTAGAATGGTCACAGCTAGGTCCGTCTTCGTTTAAGAAACGCTATGCAACATCTAAGTGTTTATGCGAGGTCATCGGAGGAGACCAGACTTTCCACCTCACTTTTCCGATGGCCTTCTGATACTTCTCCAGTATCGAACAGCCTCGTTTTTGAGGCGTTTATAAAAGTTGCGCAGTCCCTAATAGGACTGCTAGACACTTTTCGGCATGTGCGCCTAGGCGCCTAGAAATTTAAAGATCCCTGTTTAGGCGTCTGCTGAGGCATTACCATCTGCCTTAGCTCCAACAGCCTCCTCTCCCATCTCTGGGATATCGAGATGGATATACAGTTAATAGATGTTAGTAACTTTTATTGTGCAATCTTGGGTTAAGATTTCGTCAGGCCACATCTGAGGAGCCTACGAGTTTTTTTTTGATTATGTATGGTTATCCGACATGATGTCGACCGTCTCTGGTTTGCTACTTTGTTTTCTTTTGCCGATGTAGTGTTCGGCTGATCATCAGGCATGCTTCAAGTCGCCTAACGACTTTAGTTTGTTGGACATAGGAATGTTTCGTCACGTCCAAGATATGATGTGGATCCCATTGTCCTTTGGCTGCTTCCGTCTTACGGCTGATTCCGGAGTGATGCTTTAGTTCGTCGTTCGACTTAGAGTTGTACTGGAACCTTCATAATGCAATGTGCTGGTGTTCAACAGGAAACTAACCCATTCAGATGAATTTCTGTCATCTATGTTCCGATTTCCGAGATGTTTTAGAAAACCGACTTTTCTTTTTTGGACTTTGTTTGAGTAATAACTTTTAATAATTTACTTTCTTCATGATTTTTAAATCCGTTTAATTGAGAGTATCTTATATTTTTTTTCTTTTATTTCTTGATGATACTTTGTTAATATTGTTTTGTTTTTTCAGGACCTCGACCATGTTGTCCCCGTCTTGCCCGATCGTCACCTCTCATGTCGTGTGTCTACCCTTTGGTCTGTCTTGCCTTTCCCGTATTATTCCTCTTAGTGTTTTCCCGAAGTATTTAATCTAGCGTTATTTTGTTGCCCGTCCTTCGGATTCCTTGTGGAAGAGGTCTAATGGTTTGATAATTATAATTTTAATCTCTACCTTTTTTTTTGTGGAGTTGCTTATTTGAATATCACATAACGTTTGATAAAAAATCCCCTTATTGAAAGTTCCAATGAATCATCATGGTTCCACTAAAGCAGGTTCCTTGAAACCAATTTGGGCTATCATTAATTTTAGGTTATTTTCGTTCATGAAACCTCCATCCAAGTCGTTTGATATGTTACATGCCATATTTCAACATCAAAAGTTCCAAAGAACCGAAATAATTCCCCTAAACCAGGTTCCTTAAAACCAATTTGGACTATCATTAAATCACGTTATATTCATATATGACACATCATTCCAAGTCGTTTGATATGTTACATGCCATATTTTAGCATTCAAAGTTCCAATGAACCATCATTTTGTGCTAAACCAGGTTCCTTGAAACCTATTTGGACTATCATTAATTTTACGTTATATTTATTCATAGCACATTATTACAAGTCGTTTGATATATTACATACCATATTTTAGCATTGAAAGTTCCAATGAACCATAATGGTTCTAATAAACCAGAATGATTCCTTTAACCAGGTTCCTTGAAACCAATTTGGACTATCATTGTTTTAGGTCATATTCATTTATGACACATTATTCCAAGTCGTTCGATATATTACATGCCATATTTTAGCATTGAAAATTCCAATGAATCATTATGGTTCCACTAAAAAAGGTTCCTTGAAACCAATTTGGGCTATCATTAATTTTAGGTTATATTCATTCATGAAACCTCTATCCAGGTCGTTTGATATGTTACATGCCATATTTCAGCATCAAAAGTTCCAACGAACCGTAATGGTTCCCGTAAACCAAGTTCCTTGAAACCAATCTCGACTATCATGAATTTTACATTATATTCATTCAAGACACATAATTCCAAGTCATTGATATATTACATGCCATATTTCACCATTGAAAGTTCCAATGAACCATAATGGTTCTACTAAACCAGGTTACTTGTAACCAATCTCGACTATCATTAATTTAACATTATATTCATTCATTACACATCATTGTAAGTCGTTTGCAGTCAATTGAATCTCTTAATCCCTTCTTAGTCTAGAGGAGGTTACTGTGTTCCCCCTCCTATTAAACGATGAAAGGGTGCACATGACGTGTTCTTGTCACGTTATTTAGATATGATATAATTCTTGATCGTATGGAGTCGCGCCCTGCTAATTATTTCGTTATTTCGTTCCCTTGTTCAACGTTTGCCTGGCCAGGCTATTTTCTTAGATAGTCTATTGATGATAATGAGCAAGTTTTATGTAATGAACGAAGATATTGGAAATGGAGACGCTAAACGATTATCCAGCGGTCAATCTTTTTGCTTTAACTACTCAGACGTATAAAAAGTGAATTCTCGAAGAGGTACCGCTTAATTATAAACCTCTCGGATCTTTAAACTTTCTATCAGAACTATTTCCTTCTTCAGATATTGAATATATATATCCTTTTGGGGGTCGGCTAACGATTTTGGCGGGCTGATCTATTTTGGTACACTAATATTTCGAGATTTGTCTAATCGCGTTTCATAGAATAGACAAGATAATAAAATGTTTTGTTTTTATTTCTGGACGTTTCTTTTAGGAAATATTAAATTTTTGTTTATATCTTTCCTTTACTTGCAATAGAATCACACTGTTGGTTAACGTCGGATTGTTTCCGATAAACAGTAATTTAAGATGCGTTATATGCAATTGTTGGTTAAAATTCAGCTTTGTTATGGGAGAGGTTTCTCTTTTAAAGCGTCAACCGCGTCTAAATTTTCTTGGGCGCGTGTTTTCGGTTTCCCTCTCGTGGCCGTCTCTGAGAAAAAGGCAGTATAGCAGTAGATTTAGGCGAGTTTAGTTTTCTCAGAACAGCTTAGACTCCACATAGAACATGAGGGATGAAGCCGCTGAGGCTTGTCACCTCCATATCCACGATGATTTTGACTCTTAGTTGTTATTCGGATGGTTATTGTTTGTCATAAACATTAGTAAGTTTTTTTTGAAACGGAAGTAACTCTCTGAAAGTGGTTCATGCGTTAGCGATGGAATGTGCGCCGCCTCCGCGACTTTCGAAATTATGAAGAAAACGGTGGAGCTACGGTTCTCAGTGGTCACAAACTGAATGCGATCGCCAAAGCAGCTTACAAAGATAAGTGCTAAATTCTTATGCGGCTATGGAACTGGGATCGCTCTTCGCTGTCAGGGCAAGACAGTCATTTTTTGTTCATTTCTTTTGTGGACCGTCAGAAAAAACACATGCAATCGTTCCGAAATTTTTCCAGGTTGATTCGTTTCTACTTAGCTTCTTCTTGCAATTGTAACTTTGATTTATCGTTATTTCCTCTAACCAAATTTCTATGACCGAAGAGTTCGATAAGTTTGCCATCTTCCCGTTCGTCATCATTGTCAGCCATTCGAAAGGCTTCCGAGATGTACGTCACGAAACTGTTTGATTTTTTTTGTTTACCGGCGTTCGTCTACTCGGCTACCTGAATCAACAGTAAAATTGATTTTGTGATGACGTTTACAGTCCGCTTCGCTATCTTCTAGTAAACTGATTACATCAAGGATCTCACTTGGACGTTCCGTCTTCCTGATCTACTGCTTTCATCCAAGATCGCCGTGAAAAATAACTTCTGGGATTTAGTTTTTCCCTTTTGTATTCGCCTTCTCTATTAATTCTTCAACTACCGTTTTTTTAAATCTTTTCTTAATAATCGTTTATTTTCTTTTATTACTTCTGTTTTTTACAGGATCTCTTCGTGAGTTCCTTTATGTGTCTGCTTTTCTTGTTTTCCCTTCCCGGTGTGTGTGCTGAGTATCCTCCGTCCCCTTGTCTTGGAAAAATTTTATGTTTGTCAACGATGTCGTTCATTCCCGTGTACACCAAATTTTTATAGCTTAGCGTCCGTTCCGTTTAGGCTCCCGTTTCCTCAGAGGTTCCTGTTACTTTAGTTTTGTTAATAACTTATTGTATCTTTATTTTTTTTTTCATACCTGTACAGATCTCTCCTATATCTCCACCCAGTATAACCATATTACTTTGAGATCCTCATTTTTGTTGAGTCTGATCAGCATATTCGATTCACTTTAGTTCGATTGTATTCTGGCGTGAAAATTCGGCCGTTCCCTTGGTTTTGTGCGAACGTGAAAGAAGTCTCTTAACTAATCCTTTTGTTTAATTAATTTTTTTTTACTTTTATTTTTTATACTGTTTTTTCACTTTTTTGAATTTTGTTTTCCCTTTTTTGTTTTTTTGGTTTTTTTTTCCCTTCTCAATTTTTTTTTATCCTTAAATCGTTTTTAGAATTTTTTTCGTTTCCCAACAAGTATTCCCGGTCATTTCTCCATCATTTAGTCTTTTTCTGTAGTGAACCATTGACTGTTTCTCCAGCGGCTGTACCTTACGTAGTGTATTTCGAGGCTTCATTTTCCCAGAACTCTCCGTCATCGTACCCTCCTGGATCTATGTAACCCCTTCGAGGACCAGGAACTCAACCTCAACCAAGTTCGACGAGCGACAATCTGTTTTTGTCTATCGAAGTCCTCTTGATTTATTTTGTATTCATCTTACTTTCTTTTGTAAGAATATCATCTAAATTCTTCTACCATCTAAAATATTTTGCGTATGCAATAAAAATATTTTGTTTGGAACCGGTTGAGTTTTCTTACATTAATTTTTTCATTTTTTCCCCCCGATTAGGGAGAACAGGTCATAATGGCTTCAGCATATTTGTCATTCTTCAGCTCTAGTTCTAGTTAGCTAAAAAGCCTGACTTAATTTGTCAAGAATTCGTTTTTTTTAATTTTTTTTAAATACTTCTTATATGAATAATTATTCTCTTTAAGGGCATTTTACTTACCCAGTCTTAATTAAATCTTGCAACGGTGGGAATTTATCAAGGGCAGCGGGATTTCTTGTTATTCATTGTTTTTAGTAAATGGGGTAACTATTTAGAGGAAACACCATCCTTTAAATAGAAGCTGAGTGTGTCGGGAATCTTTGCGTTTATTTCCCTGCACGCTACAGCAAAGTTTTTTCCAAACAAAATATTTCCGTGTTATTTTCCACGCCTTTTGTGTGTTTAATTAGTTATCTTGTCACTTGTATTTTCATTTTTAGGCTCCAGTTCCCACTTTCCTCTAATAGGTCTACAATTGGCAGGTTATGGACAGAGGTCCAGCCTTCATCGCCCCTGAGCCGCTCCAACATGGGTTGGATGAGAGGAGTTTCGTTGATGAAACTAGAAAATTAAGAGCATTGTATGAGGTTGGCATTAAACCATTCGAGCTTTCCCAAAATATCTATGATTATCTTGGGAAGTTGAGAAAAAGGCTAGCAGTTTAAAAATCCCCCCGACCATCTTGTTTAGAATATGGCCAGCTCTCGTGACGAAAGTTAGCTGTTTAGATGACGATAGTACGTGATGATTGCTGTTCGTGGGCAAGATTGAAACAGAGGCTACGTGAAATGTTAGGACGTGAAGATTAGTACACAGAGGCGACTGCTAAATTATATAATACCAAGCAACGGGACGATGAACCTTTTATAGATTATTAGTGTAGGCTATAAGAATACAACCGTATGGATGATACTCTCTTAACCGAGGAACGATTAGTAGAGTTGGGGCGCGTTAACGCTAAAACCGATTTGGGGGAAAATTTAACACCTACGAGGTGTAAAAACACACCACAATTAATACGAGAAGCTTTACGGGCCGAAGCCATAATGGATTGTTTGCAGCGTTCCCCTCAAAAGACGAACACGTTTAAAAAGGAATAAAAGCAAAATGAGCGAACGCACGCCCCTATCCCTCAAAAAAATTCGCTAAGAACTTCTTCGAAATCGCGGGGTACGAAAACGCGAAAGAAAAGTAATAAGGGAAGGAAAACATACAGAGACGCGATCGCGGAAATGGGATTTAACCGGTCTAGAGCGTGAGAATCAACAACCGGAAACAATTATGAAGAGAAATACCTGCGACGAATCGGTTGTGGGAGAAGACGGCGAGATAATCCAAACCTAGCGACTACCATCACAGAACTTTTGGCATCTCGAATTAAGTCATGTCGGAAAAACATACAGATTTATGGTGGACTCAGGGTTCAATTTTTCTCTGCTCAATAAAGAGTGGGCGGAACACGCGAAGTTAAAACCAGCAAAAGAAGCCATGCGTAACATTACTGTAGCTAATGGTGACATCATACAACGCACCAGTACTATCCATATGAAGGTAGATGCGATAAATGGAGTGCCCTGCAGAACCGTAATGTTGACGTTTTGGTTAGCCCCTAACCTACCATGTGCAGGACTACTCGGTTTAGATAGCCTGCGCCAATTAAAGGCCCGATTAACAAACAAATTACCTCTACCGTTAGCCTCTGTGACGTTGAACGGGTCCCACGAAATGGACAATAGAAGAAAAATTAGCACTCTAATTGAAAAAAATAAGCGGTCTCATGGCTACGATCACAGAATACCGGGGTAGGAACATGCTATCGACACAGGGGATCGCGCTCCCGTGAAGGTGAGACCTTACCCCCAACCACACGCAAAGATCCTCTGTAACGTGTATGAGCAGGCTAATAGTAGCTGACGCAGTGGAAATTAATATTACACGTAAACAGTGGTAGGATAATAAAAAAATGAATTTAATAGATAACATGAAAACTCAAATTAAATAATAAATATAAAAATGGATAACATGTAAACCTTAAATTCTAAGGGAAATATCACTACATGCCATTTCTGAATTTGTCATAACAAAAAAAAACGGTCTACAATTGATAATAATCACTCGGCTTCGTGTGAAACAAATACAAATAAGTAACCTTAACTTCCAAGCAATTAAGGATAACACAGGTTACCAACTTCCAAATATAATGCGTTGGTAAACAAAAACACAAGTCGGTAAAACTCAAAGGAAGGGGGAAGCAAAGGAAGAGGTGGATGGTTGTATAAGCCCCTTACCTAACAAGTCCTGTAGGGTCCGGTGTAGCTCTTCTTCTTCGTCTCGTGATAAAGGATAAAGCGGAGTGATGAAGGGGACGAAATTCTGTTCCAACTGGCTCGTGCTGGGTAGAACGTTCTGGTGGCAGCCCCGCCGGTAACTTCTCCCGAAATAAGCCCTTAAACTCGTTTACTGTGTCTTGGCAGTCAGGGTGAACATAGGCGATATCCACTTCCGGCAGGCACCTGGCATATATGGCATACACTGGATTCGCTTTCCTTTTCTTTATCATGCAACATAACTCTTTGCTAGAAATGAATCGATCGTCGTCGTCTGACGGCCATTGGGGTAACCACAGCTTCTTCCCTCCAATCTGGGCGGCGCACCTCCTTTTTTTACAGTCAATTATGGCGTTAGCCTGATCGATCCATTTCCATCCTAAGATAAGGTAATAGTTCTCGATTCGCACATTGTCGAAATTCAAACGATCCTGATATCTCCTGCTCTTGATGGGAACCCTCGGGGTGGCATAGGTTATTGACTTAGGATGTAACGCCGTCGTTCTTAATTTTAGCTGCTCGCATAAGTCGGAATTCAGATAGTTGTCAAGAGCACCTGTATCAACGAGCGCCTTGCAATCAGTTCCGTTGATATTAACCGTTATCACACATAATTCGTTCGCTATACTTCGGTGCACGAAATTTATTTGAGCCGCCGTCTTCTGCCCGGTAGGCCGTTCCTTTTTCTTTTTCTGACGGCAATCCTTACGTAAGTGCCCGACACGGCCGCAGTCGAAGCACCTGCGATGGTCCTGTGAAATTTTTTGCCGAGCGCCTGTCCGTCGAGAAATTGCCTCCACCTGCATAGGCTCCTCCGTCGTCGGTTCTCCCCCGGTGTATGCGCAGAACCACTTTTCTGCATAGGTAATGCAGTCCTCAAGGGTGGCAGGTTCTTTCAGCCTTAACTGAGATGCTATTTTATGCGGCATTCCTTGTAAAAAGAAGAAGACCAAATCGGTTTGGGACGAATCCACCAATCCTCCAGCGATCCTTCGGAACTTGGTGACATATTCGGTTATGTCTTGCCCCTTGAGTCGCAGCCTTTGAAGAGCTGTTCTCCTGGGCAACTGAGTTTGCCCGCCTCCAAAAAACGTCCAGAAACTTCCTTTTAAAGAAGTCCCATAACACTAGGGGGTTGGCGGTCACAAACTCCTCGTACCACACCGCTGCGGCCCCGGTTAGATAAGCAAGTATCACTTGCATATACTGCTGCTGCAGGATGTGTTTACACTGGGCCACCGAGACGAACTGTTTGATGAACTGCTCTGGGTCTTCCCGAGCTCTGCCGCTGAATGTGGGAAATTGCATATTCCGCACTGCTTCTCTTACCAGCGGTACACGCAACTCCCGCACGGCCAATGTCAAGTTGTCTAGTCGCCCGGCAAGTTCCTCCATCCTGAAGTTGATTTCGTGTCGCACCTTTCACACACACGGTCACTGAAGCCAACAATATGACATCTTCACTGATGACTATCAGGAAACTGCACCACAAACACGGAACACTATACTTCACACAAGAAGAATTCAAGGAAAAAAATTTTTTTTTTCAAGGGAAAAAAAACAAAAACGCAATCACTGTACTCCTTGAAGCACCACTATGCAGTAAAATAATCGTCCACCAAAGGCACACTGTAACACACACACTATATCGTTGAAAACCTACCTGGTCACAGAAAAAAAAATTATTCACGTGCAGTGGTCTAAACACACACTGAAGATTCACCTGCCTTAATTGCAACACCAAACCAACACAAAAGCACAAAAGTGAACCATGTCTAATTTTTTTCCAGGTCCATATTCTCCCCAGCGATGCTACCATGCACCTTCCACTGTAACGTGTATGAGCAGGCTAATAGTAGCTGACGCAGTGGAAATTAATATTACACGTAAACAGTGGTAGGATAATAAAAAAATGAATTTAATAGATAACATGAAAACTCAAATTAAATAATAAATATAAAAATGGATAACATGTAAACCTTAAATTCTAAGGGAAATATCACTACATGCCATTTCTGAATTTGCCATAACAAAAAAAAACGGTCTACAATTGATAATAATCACTCGGCTTCGTGTGAAACAAATACAAATAAGTAACCTTAACTTCCAAGCAATTAAGGATAACACAGGTTACCAACTTCCAAATATAATGCGTTGGTAAACAAAAACACAAGTCGGTAAAACTCACCGAAATTTCATAATAGGAAAATAGTCTTGATCTCAATTAGGCATAGCCCTCTTATTAAACGACAAACAAGCACTTATGTATCAAATGGCATAAATATCAAAAAGTTCAATACAGGCTTAACCGCTAAATAAAAACTATTTCAACTTGAAATAAAAATTAGCAAAAGGGCAGTCAAAGAGTAATCAAAAACTTAACATAAAATATTCATTGCTTGAGGAATACTGAATCACACAATTATTTAGCACAATGAAAATATCACAATACATACTATCGAGTTTTCAAGTTCAAAGGTCACGTCCGGTAAAGCACAAAATACGTCCTTAAGAATGCAATTAGCAAAATGCATAAATTATCACAATGAGAAAAAAAATCCATGTCAAATAACTTCATGTCCCGTCCGAAAATGTCTTTATCAGTTAAAAGCAAAAGATAACCTACAGCCTCACAAATAGCGCCTTTTCATTATGTTCGTCACACTATAAGAAACAGAACATAGTAAATAACATTGATAAAAAGCACTTAATAAAGGGAATTTTGTCACCAAGGGTAGGTTTCCGCAAATCACTATGACATATATACGAAACCGTACCCGCAATTTAGGTAGGCACGGAGACCACAGGGCCAAGCCCCTCGAAACCTCGTGCAGCCACTAAGCTCACGACGATAAAAGTGGCTGAATACTGTGCCTATATCATGATAGCCACAGCTCACTAACGTAAAAGTACTCACAAATATTGTAGGCGAAACTGCTAACGTTTTCGTTAACAGGCAGGACTGGTTACGGGTGTTCCCATTCAAGTCGACGAAACCACTGTTCGTTTCACGCCTCTCCATTGCAGAATTCTCTGCCCTGAAGGCTTGCCGGCACGGCTCCAACGCTGTCGTAGTAACTGGTGCATTAGAGGGTGAGCCGCTTCCCTCGTCGCCGTAGAAGCTGTGTCGGCTTTCACCACTCGGCTTCAGCATGTAAAGCCCGTTCCGCCTTGCACTTTGGCCCACGTACTTTTTCGGTCCGTCTCCGTTGCAAACAGCACGCTTACTTAATCGCTCTCTCTCTCTCTCTCTCTCTCTCTCTCTCTCTCTCTCTCTCGTTGCCGCTTCGAACTTTCAAATCCCAATGCTCGAATACGATCTTCGTTTTCATTCACTGTCTTGCATTGACTCATATGACGACACTGTTTGCTCCGCCCCGCCCCGTCTTCGAACGTTAGAAGTATCGAGAGCGAAACCTCGAGCCAGTGTCGCCTATATTCGAACGCCGTGACATCCTCATATTGAGGGAGACAATTCTTGAGATGGAAAAGTTAGGGGTGATCAGGCGAGTAGAAACTTCCTGGTCGCTACCATATTTTCTCATAGAAAAGAAGGCAGGGCAGGAGTACCGGTTCGTTCTGGACGTGAGGCCACTTAATCGACTGACTAAGCGTATGGTTTACTACCCCTACCCATTGAACAAATCGTGCGCAGGTTACACCATGCTCGGGTTTTTTCCGTGCTGGACTTTAAGGCGGCGTACTGGCAGATCGCTCTTGACCCTGCGTCACCGGAGAAGACATCCTTTATGGTACCAGGATTGGGCACCTATTGCTTTACTGTGGTCCCTTTCAGGATAAAGAACGGAGCACAGGTGTTCCATTCCATCATCGACCGCGTCTTGGATGCGACCCGCGAACCCTGGAGTTTCCACTATATGGATGACATTATAGTGGGGACTCCAGATCTCGATACACACCTGTGCGTCCTTGACACCGTATTGCGGAGGTTGGCCTCATACAATCTCAAGATGAATTTTTCAAAATCACGCTTTATGGTCGAGGAGGTGGAATTTTTAGGCGACCCTGTCGACCAACGAGGGTTGAGGCCAAGCTTAAAAAACATCCAGTCGATGGTGTCCTTTCCCGTGCCCAAAACCCCTCGCCAAGTCAAACGGTTTGTGGACATGGTACAATTTTATACAGTATTCATCCCTGAGCTGAGTCGCATTAACCACCCTTTGCGCCAGCTGACGCACAAGGATTAACCTTGGTCATGGAACAGCGATTGTCAAAAGGCGTTTGAGGAAATCAAACACTGGCTTATAAGCCCTCCGATACTATGTCAACCGGGGATATCTCTGCGCCTTTTTGAGATATACACCGACGCTGGTAAAGTTAGCGCAGCGACATGGGGGGGGGGTATTGGTTTGCTTTGCTTTTGTTTGGTATTAACGTCCTTTTCAACTGCCATGGTCATTTCAGGACGGCGTTATAGGGGCTGCAAATTTTGCCTCGCAAGGGTTCTTTAACGTGCAGCCGGCAAACGACTACACGGGACCAACGGCTTTACTTCCCTTCCGAAGGAAGTGCGTGATCTCAAGATTTTCCCCCTGAAAAAATCCTCGTCGTCCTCGGCCGGGGTCGAACTCGCGTCCTCGGGCATCAGAAGTGACCACGCAACCCCTGAGCCACCGAGGCCGATGGGGGGTATTGGGAATCATAGGCTAGTATAGTCGAGCTCCTACCGATTGTGAGACACGCTACACCGCGCTAGAGTGGGAGTGTTTGGCAGTCTTAGAAACCATACAAAATTTTCGCCCCTACTTGGAAGGGACGGAATTTAATGTGTACTGTAATGCCCAAGCCTTAACCTGGCTCCACAAATTCCGGGATCAAAATAGTAGAGTCACACTCTGTGCGCTGTGGTTGCAAAGCTTTAAGTTTCTATGTCAAGCATAAATTGGGCAAATTAAACCATTTACCCTATGCGCTATCGAGGTGCACGCTCTCGATGTCAGAAGACATAATCGGCAACATAGAGTCGTGGAAAAATGGCCAACAAAATGACCGCACTTGTAGGGAAATGTCGGTCCTCTCTCCGAAAGGTAGAACTTGGATAAAAGAGGATGGTATTCTGTACCAAAGTAAGGCGCGTAAGAAATTGGTGGTTACCGAAACACTAATAGAATCCGTACTAAGCTATTGGCACCATACAGGCCCGCTAGTCCACCCGGGAGTAAGGAAAATGTTATTTTTACTCAGGAAAAAATAGTACTGGAAAAACATGAAAACACATGTTTCCGAATATGTCAATAAGTGCACAATTTGTCAAAAGGGCAAATCTACAAATTATAAGGCGGAAAACCCACCCATTCGACGGAGGCTTACCACTCCGAATGAATTATGGGCATTGGATGCCACGAGTCCTCTTCCCCGCACACGTATCAACAATCGCTTCATCATAGTGCTAGTAGACGCGTTTACCGGATGGGTAGAAGCGATGCCAAGCAAAGAACTGGCCCAAAATGCGGTCATAAAACTACTCATGTTGGGCATTAATAAGGCGGGAAAGCCCGAACGGGTGTTTTTCTGGGAAACAAATCCGAGCATTTTATAGAAAAAAACGATATTAATTTTTTATACAGCGTTTCTTACACCCCGCGCACCAATCTGGCGGAAAGATTCGTAAGGTCGCTTAAGGATAAGTTGCGTTTAGCTTTATTAGATCATCCTGCACAAGAATGGGACGAACTATTAGACAGGTGCAAGTTCACATTGAGAGTTTTGCCTCATGACGCGACCGGGCTTACCCCCGAACAATTGATGACGGGCACCGATTTTTGGGTAAATCAGCCAAGTACGGACTACCTAAAAGAACGCGAAATGAATAGCCGCAAAGCCGTTGTTAATAGGAACAAAAAAAAATGGCAAAGAAGGTAAATTACGCCGGAGACGACGATTTACCGAGGACTACTTAGTTTTGGTAAAGACCCAGGACCTACCTGAGTCTAACCGCCCTTTAAAATCCTTAAGCCCGTTATAAAGTGGCCCCTTTTTGGTGACGGGTCACTATGATGCAAATACTTTACGTTTAAAGAGACTCGATAAAGCCAAAGACACCCGCGAATGGCCGGTATCGTACACAATTGTAAAGATCTATATAGGAAATTATAAGATCCCTTGAAAATCTGTGGAGGGCTGATTTGCCATGTCACACATAGGGTCTGTTATTCAGGTAAAGAACAAATTTGTAGGTCTTGTGTTTTGAATTTTTTTCACCTGTAATCGGCTAAGTGCCGAAGTAAAAAAAAAATATTAAATGAAGAAAAAAAAAAGCAGAAATTTGGAAACTTTTTTTTTTTTTTTTTTTGGAGTCACAGCCGAGTTTTGGGGCTAGATTGAGAGTGGCCGGTGAGGGTCCAAGGGATTTTGTTTTCCTCCCTTCCCTCTGTCCTCGTATCTTTAAGTCGGTAATTCCGACTAAAAAACGGCTTATAGCTAACTATTTGTTCTTACGTTATCGGTCACTCCCACTCTTGCGCCCGTCCACGCATTCGGAAAGTTCGGCCGTGACTCCTGTTTCATCACTCTTCGTCTAGATCCGTTAAGTAGTTTATTAATTACGGTGGTTATCCCAGTCAATTGAATCTCTTAATCCCTTCTTAGTCTAGAGGAGGTTACTGTGTTCCCCCTCCTATTAAACGATGAAAGGGTGCACATGACGTATTCTTGTCACGTTATTTAGATATGATATAATTCTTGATCGTATGGAGTCGCGCCCTCCTAACTAATAGGTTCCCTTGTTCAACATTTGCTTGGCCAGGCTATTTTCTTACAGTCTATTGATGATAATGAGCAAGTTTTATGCAATGAACGACGATATTATCCAACGGTCAATCTTTTTGCTTTAACTACTCAGAGGTATAAAGAGTAAATTCTCGAAGAGGTACCGCTTAATTATAAACCTCTCGGATCTTTAAACATTTCTATTTGAACTTTTCATTCTTCAGATATTGAATATATACAGGGTGTAAATTTTAAGTTGACAAAGCAGAATAACTCGAAAAATAAGCTTCACACGAAAAAATGCGTATAATCCAAAGTTGATTATTTTCGAGGGGGCATCTGCTGGTGCTAAAATTAGCCCACCCCCCCCGGCCCCTGGGGGTGGGGCGGGGGGCAACTTTAAAATTTCAAATGGGAACCCCTATTTTTTATTGCAGATTCAGGTCCTACATAAAAAACTACGTACATTTTGTCTGAAACATTTTTTTTTATTTTTGGTAGATGGCGCTGTAATTCAAGAAAATCCATTTTCTCATTTTTGCGTGGAAAT
>JAHWFO010007982.1:9105-27884 GCA_023313115.1 Rhysida immarginata | reverse complement strand
AAATAAATAAATAAATAAATAGAATTATATTCTTAAATTAATGTTTATTTTCCTAATTAAATGGAAGAGCAGCTTCGCTGTAGCACTCTATTTTCTGTTTGAAAACAAGTTTTACTTAAAAAGTAAAAATTAAAAAAAAAATAACTGTGATTAATCACAAATATGGTTTCCCCTGGATGTGAAAGGAAGTATTGTGTATTTGAAAGTTAAAAATTATAATTTCTTTTTCTTTCTTTTTTTTGTAAATGATTTTGCAAAAGAGAAATGATTGATTCCAAAGCAGATTGTAATGATGTGGCGCCCTCTGGGATCAATTTCTACGATGCGTATTTGATAGGCGTATTTTTATCAAATTATCGCACAAATCAATAATCAAAAATTTTATAAATAACTTTACCAGACAAGTAACCAGTCCATAACGAATTAACATTATTTATAAAAGACTGCTTTTCTCGTAGACATAAAATCCTATTTATAAAGCGAATTTGGAAGCGATTCATTTTAGCGTCCCCAACTGTTATAAACTCATTATTATTGCAAAATTGAAAAAAAAAATGAATAAATTGAATGCATATCACATGCAACTTGTAACAATCTTCATTTACATTCGTTCACTTCCATCCTGACCTTTAAAACTGCGAAGTTTGAAGCTCTTGCATGTGTTTTGATACATTGAAACGCAATGTAATAAAACACGAATTCGAAATCCAAGGTCGTGTTGAAATTTCATACGCAATTTATTATACTCGAGTTAGGTTATCGTTTAGAACGCATGATCATTAACTAAACTCGGCGCTAAATGAAATCAGATTATTGTTATTGTTTATTTTACGTTATCTTTTATTTATAATTTATTTTCGAACTATGAAAAGAAATAGGATAATCGAGTTGATTATTCAGGGAAAGTTTGATGAGCAGTCGCGCTTCTCTTAGGCAACACTTATAAACAAGAGCAGATATAAACAAATACTCATTTTGATGATGAAGTTTTAGTCAAGAGTAAGTGAACACATTTTGACAAGATGTTTGAAGGATTAGAAGGGAAAGATATTATTTTGTGGTTTGTGCTACTGATATTGATAATGCTCATCGACTGGCGTTCACTTTATTTAAAAAGCGTGAGAAGCGTGAGAAATTTTCTGCGCTTCGGCATGAGAGTGGCATCCAAGATTCCAAGGTGATGTATCCAATATGGTGAATGCATTATAAGTTTTATTTATAGACATAAGCAATTTGGTTAAAAAAAGTTAAAAATTAATTTTAAAACTTAAAAAAGGTCATTATTGTTATTTTATTCTTCTTTTTCTTCTTCTTCTTATTATTATTATCACTTATAAGATTAATTTAATGATCTTTAAAATCATTTGCTTATTTGCAAACAAATTATAAATTTCCTGCAATGCATTCAATTCATATAATTTAAGAAACCGAAAGAATTCAAGCAGATGAACCTGTTGCTATTGGTGATTCATCTTTTCCAAGGCTAGTTAATTGTACCTTATCAAATAAAACTGCAATAATTGTGGAGGAATAGAAATAGTAGTGCTACAGAGCTCTCAAGATGAGTGCAGCCGAAGTCTCAGATAGAAAGCGGCAAGGGAAAAAAGTGAGGTAAATGTAATAATTCAAAAAGTTATCTCGGTATAAATGAGGCATAATTCTTTATTTACATGTGAGTCATAACTTTAAGACCACTATAGTTTTTGCATAAATTAAATGAAAAACTAGCTTTTGATATTCAAAGTCTTCATTTTATGAAACATATATGTATCTAGATTTAATATACAGGGTATTTCAAAAATTCAAGGGCTAGGGCATAAGTCATGGCAACTACAGTCGAACCTCGATATCTCAAATTTCATGTGAACAGAAAAACATTCGAGATAACAAGGTTTTGAGATCTAGAGGATTTCTTTTACATCAAGATTTTTAGTTTAATAGAAGTACCAGGGAAGAGGAAGAACAGGAAGTTAAGGTCGTAACAGTTCCAATGCTATTCAAGTGAAATCGAAACAGCGCCACTGGTCTCCAACGGCCAGGCCGCAACGACAGAAACTTCCGCTCTTGATACACCGTCCCTCCAGCCTTCATGATGCTGCTCCACAGGCTTCTCCCCCTCCCCCACACGTGCTGCTCTTTTGACCACCCTCTCGTAAATGCTATTTTATTCCGTTCATTTAACGTTAGGCATACGTATCTTTTCTTGTTCCTAATATGTTCTTCTTCTGTTCCGAGTTGAAATGTGTCAACGCAGCACAATCTGGCACCGCTGTCTTTGACTTGTCGGAGAAAAAAATAAAATCAGGCATTTAGTTGCTGGATGCACTGATGACATTCGTTGAATAGAAGAACAACTGCCATGAATGCGCCACGCAGAAACTGCTCTTTGAAGAAAACCAATCACCTTGTAGGAAATTAGATACAAATTACATTTTATCTAAAGAAGGCTAGATTAGAGAGATTAGAAAATAACTGCTCCAATCTTGGAATTTTATGTTCACCTAATACTAAATAAATGGAGCCAGATACTGTGGACAGACGTTAGAATAAAAGAGAGGAAACCACTTATCCACATAAGGTTTTTAATCAGACGATGGCTGCCGAAATGTGCATCCATCGTCTGATTAAAAACCTTATGTGGATTAGTGGTTTCCTCTCTTTTATTCACCTAATAATTTATTTGGTTTGCAGTCACTTATTTAAAACTGTATTTTTCATCTAAGGCTCAGTTTCGATTAAAGTTGTAACGACCTGGCCACTTGGATTGCTAATTACATCCGATTTCACTGATTCCCCGAGCCTTCGCTTCCCATTGTAATTCTTCCCTGGAGGTGCTATGAGAGTACAGAGAACTATACGAGGTCTGGAAATTACTATATTTGTTCTACTATAATGCGCATCTTGTATAATGCGATTCCACTTTCAGAGCCCAAAAAAAAAACAAAAATAAAATATGACTTGCCAGAAATAAAATATGCAAGAATACACAGAAAAAAAAAACTCCAATTATTAATTTTCCAATTTTAAATATGCATTCAAATAAATAAAAAATCTGTAACTTTACAATTAAAAACCTTCAAAATCTGCTTCATCATCTTCCGTATTTTTTTTCGTATTTATTTGTCGTATTTTTTTTTGGCGATGGGAAATTCAAATAGAAAATGAATTAATTTGTTATATAACAAACTGTACATTATATATACGGGATAATTAAAGTTCTGTGATGATGTATTTATTTAAGCCTCTTTATTTAATTGCCACACCTCGTACAACATAAAATGGTACATATAAGTGGTGCCACTATGTCAGAAACGCATGAACTGTGCATATTCAAATATCTTGTACGCAACAGAATTGCCAAGGAGATCAAAAAATTATTAGATGAATTTTTTTCATAACGCACGAGAATCTTCTAACTTTAATGAAAGTGATGTCAAATTTTTTCGTTTTCATACTAATATTTCTCATAAAAAATCTTAACCCTCTACCATGTCTAAACACTTTGCATTTTGCTGGCACACAAAGTCAAAATTCGACATAGTGAGGTTTTCCAAGAAAATGTTTTGAGATAATGAGGGAAAATTACATTGAATTAATAGTGAAAAATAGAAAACCGTTTCTTTATTGCTGTACGTTAGGATCTCGATTAATTTTTAAGATAATATTGTACTGAGATCCATAAGTTTTACTCTACGAAAAAAGTTTTTTAAATGATATTACTCATTATTTTTTATTTATTTCTTAGAATATGGATGAAAATAAAAGAACTTGTATGCAGATCTTCAAGGTGAGGATTTTTGTTGTCGTATTTTGCCTCCTTCCTAGGAATAACTGTATACGAAGTGTGTTCAAAAAGTATCAAACTTTAATTTTTCCCTTTGAAACAAATAAGATGCAGAAGCCCTCTTTCGATGCATGAATTTTTTCCCGCCCGTAGATGGCGATAATCTCTGGAAAATGGTGTATGAGTGAGGACATGCAACGAGTACCCATCGGATTATGAATTGTTGCAAAAATGATGGAACGAGTTGAGCAGTGAAATTGCATCAAACTTTGCTAAAAGCTTGGCGATACTTGAGCAGGAAGCATTCGCAAGATCCAACAGGCTTTTGGGGACGACGCCACAGCATTCCTCTGCCTTTCTGAGGCTCCCTATTCGCCTGGCTCCTTGTGATTTTTGATTATTCTTCAAGTTGGAAATTCCGCTGAAAGCGACCCGACTTGAATCAAGAGAGGATATTATGGAAAATGTGATGGCCCAGCTAAAGACCATTCCAGATGTGCGTTCCTGAAGTGCTTTCAAGAACGGCAGGCCGCTGAGAGAAACCTGTGCATCACCAAGGGGACTACTTTGAAGGAAATTAGAGTAAATGTCTTGTTTATGAATAAACATATTTTTCCCGACTAAAGGTTCAATACTTTTTGAACACACTTCATATTGAGGTTGATTCATATCATTTATGCTTTGAATTGCTATGAAACCCCCTTCATCGCAATGTTTTATGTGTTAGCTTTGCATCTTGATTGATCGGCCTTGGTGGCTCAGTGGTTGTGTGATCGCCTCTGATGCCCAAGGATGTGGGTTCGACCCCGGCTGAGAACGACGAGGATTTTTTCAGGGGGAAAATCCTGAGATCACGCACTTCCTTCAGAAGGGAAGTAAAGCCGTTGGTCCCGTGTAGTCGTTTGCCAGCTGCACGTTAAAGAACCCTTGCGAGGCAAAATTTGCGGCCTGTATAACGCCGTCCTGAAATGATCATAGCAGTTAAAAAGGATGTTAATACCAAACAAACCAAACCAAACCTTTTACTAACTGTGCTTATTCTACTTAGGTATGATTAATTTCGGGGAAGGAACGCCACAGAGTAACCATTTAATTAAGCCAATTTAATTAAATATAAAAAAAAAAGAAATAGATAGAAATCAATAAATGAAAAAAATGGTGAGTCTAATGAACAACTACGTTTAAATATTAATACAGGCTATATTAACTTCTTTGAACGCAAAAATCTATCACTTTGGGCGATGCTTGCGTGCTTTGCCGCCCCGCCCCCCCAACAGTCTCTTTTCAAGCAAAGTTCAACAGTTCCACTATTGAGACTACTGATGTCGCAAACAGTTACGCTTGTGCTTAGCTGTTCTGGTGTTCTCGGGTGATCTTTCTTCCTCGATGCCTCGCTGCATGTTGGTCTCCATTGCTGTGTATGACTCTGGCTCTGCAGCTCCTTCATCCGCTATTGTGATCTGTCTAAGGGATGCAACGCCGGGTGAGGACGATGAGGATTTTTTCAGGGGAAAGATCCTGAGATCACGCACTTCCTTCAGAAGGGAAGTAAAGCCGTTGGTTTTATGTAGTTGTTAGCCGGCTGCACGTTAAAGAACCCTCACGAAGCAAAATTTGTGGCCCCTATAACGCCGTCCTGAAATGCCCATAGCAGTTGAAAAGGATGTTAATACCAAAAAAACCAAACCAACCATCAGTGATATGGTAAGCATCTAGCTCCGTAGATTAGGAATTCCTCCTTTCTAAATTCCATAGAACATTTCCTTTAATTTTTGTCTTAATTTAATTCTTTGACTTTCCAACCTTTCAATTTATTGTGATTTTCAAAAGCTTGCTATAGCAATAGTGGACCAGTTTGTAGAGGCGAGGAGCTAGACAGAACTGCCCCTAGGTTCGGGCAAGAAAGGCAGCTGCCCTGAGCCCTGTCCTCAATTTAGGAGTGGCTTCCTATTTCAATTTTGGCCTCGCCCCTGTAAAACCTAGGAGTGGTTTAGAAGCAGCCCTGGAGCTACATCTAGATCTGGTTCCTGGTTTGAATCCAGATCTTGGACTTTTTCATTTCAATTTAATCCCTAAAGTTGAAGCATAGCTTTAGTTTCCAGCTTTTCAATTTAACTTGTAGTGAATCAATTTTGTCTGTTTATCATTGGCTTTCCAGTTTTCCTTTGGTAGACGTAAGATTTCTTGTTCTCCAGTTACATAACAAGCCAGAAAATTCTGTAGAACTATTTAATAATTTATTCCAGGGATCCAGATAAAGATCTTTTGTTGAAGAATTTAGGTGTTACAATGGCATATGGACACTATTTTTATGAAGCGAGCTTTGGTCTAAAAGGTAAAATTATATAAAATATTATATATTTTTATTTTTCTTTCTTTATTTGACTTAGAGTGAATGATGTTGTTCTTTATTTTTCCTTAATTAACTTAAAGTAATTTATATGCACCAGGAAATAAAAAACTTCAATTGAAATTTTTAAAATAGCAAAATATAAGAAAGTATGAGGGGATATCAGAAAGTAATGCCATTTATTTTTTAACAGAGGAAATAAGTTGCTGTGTAGAAGTTAACATGCACAGAAATTGCATAACAAGAATTGTTCCTGTGCATTCACACTATGTGCTACCAGTTGTTTAAAAAATGGCTGCTGCTATGATATTGTTTACAGTGGAAGAACAGCAAGATGCAAAAAGTAAAAAAACCTGCTGAAATTCATGGGGAAGCTTATGGTGTCGAATGTCTGGACTAATCCAATGTGTGCAAATGGTGTAAAATGTTTCAGGAAGGAAGAGTTAGCGTTGCCAATATACAGTGTTCTGGGTGGCGTACGTCAGCAGCAGCATTAGCCATTATCGAGAGCATTAACAACATAGTCACAGAAAGCCGTCATATTTCCTTGAAAGCAGTGACTTGAAACGCTTCACTTACCCTATGGATCTGCATAATATGCTTGGATACCATAAAGTTTGTTCGCATTGGATTCCAAAAAAGTCAGATGTCAGAACAGACCAGCAACAAAATGGCATGCCATCTGCAACTTCTGCAGTGGTACAACCAGGAGGAAAATGAGTTTCTGAATGGCATTGTCATACTAGATGAGTCCTGGATCTTGCACTTCACACCTAAGATTAAAACTGCAAGCATTGTGTGGAAACATGTAAATTCTTAATACATTGAGATATAACGATATTTAATTTAACAACCAATATCTCAACCAAGCAAAAAAGAAAAAAGAAAAAAACTGAAGAAGTAAAATTTGTCATTTATGTCCAATGGCTCATTAAAATCAAATTAAAGTTACCTCAAAAACAAAATGAAATAGAATTCAACAATTAATTACACATTTTTTTTGGTTACTGTCATTATATAATCGAACTTAACACATCCTGGTGAATATTATGAACAGATAGATATAGATGATTCGGCAGAATTTTTTTGATGAAAAATAGGAAAAAAAATTCCATAGCCTGGGTTCGAACCAGGAACCTTCTGCTCACCATGCAGATATGTCAACCAATTCGCACAACCACTGTGCACAAGGAAGCAGTAACGCTATCTACATGTCCTTTTGGCTGGTTGGAGCAGTACCCAGTTTGCAGCTGGGACTATAGCGGATTATCCATTTATCCGGTTTCCACTTAAGCAGACTTAAAATGCATTGAAATCAGCTGCAGAAAAACGGTACTGTACATTCAGTATCCACTCAAACTGATTATCCACTTACCAGGTATCCACTGTGAAATCTGAGGATGATGCAAACGGTGTGGCTTCACAAGGCCCCGCGTTTTTGAAGTCCCGCACCTTGGTTTATCACGATTTATGAAAATAGACCTCTACATTTTGTACGAGACCTGGCTTTTTTTGGACCCTGTTTGTCTCATTTCATTTTAATTTATTTTCGTGGTTTTGCAAGTCCTCAAATAAATTGGGAACATGCCTTTATTTCCACGTTCTTATAATGGGAGTCCATTTTAAATTTTCTTTTTTTTTTTTTTTTTTTTTTTTTTTTTAAATAATATCACCACAACTACATCTTCTCATTCCAATTAGTTCCAATTCTCATTTATAATTTCTTATCTGTTCATCAAACTTTCTGATGGTTGGGTAGGAGAAATTCCCGTTAGTGAACTGGGTGCCCGCCCTACCATTGGGCTTTCCATCTTGACTACGTGGAGGTCTTTAAGACACTTGGTGACAGCATGGATGAACAGTGTCTGCGATAGTCCAGTTGGTAGAGGCTTCGAGCTTGATACCTGTGGCTCCTGGTTCAAATGCAGGTTGCAGAATTTTTCCTTCCATTTTTTCAAACAATATCATTACCTGATGTTTGGAAAATTAGCTCCCGTTCTTATTCATTAAAACTTCATTGAAGATGATACTGGAAAATTTGTCCACTGGTATGACAAATGTCTCAACCTTTATGGTGACTGTCAAAAATTAACTTTGATTGTACAGTAAGACCCAGCTTAACGCTGTTTCAGTATAACGCGGTAGTATTTGGATGCAACACAATCGTGCGCGATTTGATACTTGCATGCAGTCTTGTGTTGCATTTGATATTGAATCGTGTCGAATCATGACATCAGAAAGGAAAAAGGAACCTATATTTATATCCCAAGGCCAGCATGTCGAGATGGTAGCCCCAATATCAAAAGGAGCAAAAGGACTTTCAAGGGATTTTCTAAAAAGAAGTTAGCCACTGTAATGGAAATTATGCAGTTTATGCAAAATAATTTAAGTTTTGATAGAAGTTCAAAGGCAAGATGAAGTGTCATTGATATGATGTTGCTATCGACAACTGCTTGCTTACAAAACAAGAAAAGGCAAACGATGTTAGATGACTTCTTCACAAAACAGCAAAAAATGTCAAATGAGGAAGAACTTTCCTCATCACAAACATAACTTAATGTAAAAAGGAAAAAAAACATTCAAAGTGATACGGAAACAAAGTATATTGCTTGATGCATTTCGATTTTACATCATTTTCGGAGGCAAACAATGTTACATAGCTTGAGTGGTAGACTGTGTCCCTTATATATCCCTATTACTGGTGGACCTAATAGAAGACTTCTCTAAAAACTCCGATCTACGGTAGAGCACTTCCGGTCTTCCAGTCCAATGATAAAATCTATTAAGCCATCCCTCTCGAAGGATGTTTGATTATTGAGGAGGAGGGTATGGTCCGAACGTTGTTGTCTTCTGATTTCAATTTCCTCGTGGATTAGTATTTTGTCCTTGTCCTTCCCTCTCCATAAGACGTCCATACAAGCATCGATATCGACCATCCGGTGCTTATTTGCGATAAGGTGGTCGGCGTTTCCTTTTTTCTTTAATACACGTGATATTAGTCTCAGATTTAATCAAACATAACTTCTTTACTCAAACTTTTTTGATTTTCATGAATGTTTTATGGTTAAAAATCGATATTAGCAATAAATAAGTCTATAATCAATGTAATAAAAAAGTATGTAACAATAAATGTTACAAAATAAAACAAAAAAAAAACAAAAAACAAGATAAATTTTCTTTGTTCCATTTCACTTATCCCCATTATTTACGTGTTAAGATAACCTTGTTTAACGCTGTTTCGTTTGCGCTAGAACTTATGAAATGTATCCTTCGCATTAAGATGGGTCTTACTGTATTTGACTCCTGTTAATAAAATCATTTTATTATTCATACTAGTTTTTATTTTATGCCCTATCGGAGGTTGAAAAAAAAAATAGCCCTTGTACATTGCGACTAGATAAAGCCAATAGATACTGTTCATTTCCATTATTCCCATTGTAGCCTTACTTTGTGTCTTTGTAGTGGATAACTCAAAGACTTGTTTTTATATGCGGGGAATCAAGCCCTACAATGTGTCTCCTATTTAGATCCACCCTACAGTATATTGTGTATTATTATGGTTTATAATGTTAAATATTCATTAACAAATATAAAATTTAAAGATGCATTTTCTTTCTTATTTTTAAGAACTGAAACAAAAAGCAAAAAACTATAATGCAGAACAAGAAGTTACAATTCAAAACAGGAAGAAAATTATACTAATCTCATCAACAACGCCAAGGATAATGGTTGAAGAAATAGGAGTAGAAGAGGCAACGTATTTACAAAAAGATTTATGTGATGTTGCAGGGACAGCTGGGAGAATTTTTGTTCTTCCAGTGTACAAGTTGACATCTCCTATCTATAACAGGACTAATTTGGTAAAATAATAATAATAATTAATTTTAATATGCTTCACTATACAGTTAACCCCGATAACACTTGACGATTAATATCTACACGTTGAGCAAAAAATCCTGCACCATAGGTGAAATTCTAATATTTCTGTTTATTTTTGCCTGGCTGAATGAAACCTTTCTTGAACAATGGATTGATTGCAGAAGATCTGTTGAATGGGCTCCCCAGGGTGTTAAACAACCTGAACTTCCACCTGCAGACCTGTCTGGAATTTGACAGAGATCATATGGAACTGGAGTACTGTGATTTTGTCTATGGTGCAGGACTTTTCAGATACCCTGTACTACAGGGTTCTTGGAAAATATCTGACAAAATTTTAAAAAGTAGAGGGGACCATAATAGGCATTTTCCGTCATAGAATGTGTCTGTCTGGAAATGACATGTTTAAGATGATGACATCTGGGAGTAAAGGCATCGTTTTTCCGCTGGGATTTACAACAGCATGCATTGCTTTACAAACGCAGAGCTTGCAAATATCCATAACCTAACCTAACCTAACCTAACTTAACCTAACCCACATCACAACTGCTAGCACCGACAGATCCAATTTTGCAAATCTGGCGGTTAATATTCTCAAACGTTTGTCGATTTGGCAGTTGTCTCCACAGGAATTGTTCCCTGTACAGCCTCACAGCAGCTAGTCTGTTTCTGTTCACTGTCCCATAAGTCATATGGATATTGCAAGCTCTGCATTTCTAAAGTGATGCATGATGTTGTAAAGCCCAGCAGGAAAATGACACTTTTACTCTCAGACATCGTCATCACTTAAATGCGTCATTTCCGGACACATATTCTATGCTTATTTTGATCCCCTCTACCACCCTTTAAAATTTTGCCAGATATTTTCCAAGCCCCCTGAATACAGTATTCAATTTAAGCTTGCACTTCATCAAAATAGAGTATGTCACCCACTATTTGAATTGTTGTGCGGCAGGCTATGCTGATTGGCTGTTGCATCTAAGCAGTTATCAGCTCACAAGAATCGCAGAATTTTTTTTGCATGAGGACTGAGTGAAAACAACATCGCTGCCATTGACTGCTTCTAAAGTAGAATCCAATGGGGAGTTTGGAGAGTCAACTTTTCAGAATAGGTTAGGGAATTTGGGGGGGGGGGGGGGCAGTGAAGTGCAGTTAAGTTTTCCTCATGCTCTCTAAACTATTTAATGTACAGTTCTAGCTGTACGAGATGTTGCATTATCGTGCTTGACAATACCATCATACCCAGGAAAAACAATGTCCACGTATCAGCTGTATCATGTATGGGTATACAGCTCCGTCCAAAAAAGTTTGTCACCTCACCGATATGTTCGGTTTGATTGAATGTGTCAAACTTTTTGGCCACAAGGATTGATGCATACTTAAATCAATTCATATTGTCATCCACAATGGTGAGTGCACCCTGCGAAAACATTCCATAGACCATAATGTTGCCTCTGCCAGCTTTTTCCGACCTTTCTTGCCATATGTGCCAATGTCCATCTGTCCGATGGAGCGAAAAACAAGTTTATCTTAGAAGACAACATTTTGCTGTGCAAATTCCAGCCTCTTCTGTCACTGATGCACAGTCGTTAACATAGGTAATATCACTCTCTGTCTGCTGTCGTTTTGGACACGTTTGCAGTAGCCCTCTAGTTCACTTGGGCAGTAAATTGCTCCACTATAGCAAGTTGACTCACCTGAACACACCGCCGCAGCCACCGTTCCCATGGAGTACCACAATTTCCATGTTGCTTATTTTCTGTACTACCATTTTGTCATGCTTGGTCCACTTTTACCACAGCAGCATGCAGACAGTTCACAGCTCTTGAAAAGGGGCTTAGGAAAGGGGCTTCATTTTGTCAATCATGCACAGTGCTGCAGGGATTGTGGAAAGCTTGTAAGAGGTGTGGTCTGGAATCAGCCAGAGTTCTCTTTGACGGAGCATCTTGGAATGGCAACTCTGATACAAGACTACAGTTTGGAACTGTGGCCATCAGATAGAGCACGATCGACATTGGAGTGATGGCTTCAGCTGAAGATATAGACCCACAAAATCATTTTTAATTTAATCTATCCACTGTATATACAAGTTGAGGCAATTAATAAATGAGACTGGAGCAATTTAACAAATACAAGACGTATATTTCAAAGTGGTTACCTTCTGAGGCTATACACTTATTGCAGTGTTCAGCCAAGTTTCGGAAACATGCTTTAAAGTCCTTTCTCTTAACCCTTTCAAATTCGGCTGTAACATTCTTTTTCAAGTCCTCTATATTCTCAAGACTGTGTCCTTTCAGACTTGTTTTCACCTTTGGGAAGAGGAAAAAGTCTGGTGGAGGCAAATCTGGGGAATTGGGAGGGTGATAAAGCCTCCAAGAGCTAAGAACTCCTTGGATTATCGTGCAGTAAGAACCAACTCCCTTTTGCATGAAATTGCGGCTGTACTTGATGGATTCTCTTAATCAGACGCTGCAAAATCTCTCTCTAGTACTCTTTGTTGACGGTTTGTCCAGCCGGAACACTCCTTAAGGATAATGCCAATGCTGTCAAAGAAAGTGAGCATTTCTTTTGATCTTAACTTTTCAAACAGATATTCCTGTTTTCATGGGGATGTTGGGGACTGCTGTTCCGTGCTCTGTCGTTTTGTTTCGGGGTCATATCGATAGCACCAGGTTTCATCCCCTGTCACAATCATATCCAGAAAGTTCAGGTTGGCATCTGTGACGATAATGAATTCTGTGAAAGTATCCACAGTTTCCTTTTGCTCAAATGTTGTGTCAATAATAGGCAAATTGTTTCTCAGTTAATCTTTAAAACTTCTTCCATCATTTTCGGGTTCACTCGCTGATCACTTAACAAAAGTTCTATCACCTTCTCGATCATTCCTGCATTCAAGTAGTTTTCGGAAGTCCCATGTGTTCGCTGTGTTTCAGCTCTTCCCAGCCATCACAAAATCTAGTGAACCATTCAAAAACACATGCACGAGATAGTGCATCATCACCATACACTTGCTTTATCAACTTATAAGTTTCCGTAATGGTTTTTCCAAGTTTAAAACAGAACTTAATGTTTGCCCGTTGTTCCAAGTTTAATATTGGAACGTCAATGACTGCGTGTAGTTAAAGCTTGAGAAGATGTGAGCACGTGCAACTTTATTGTTGCAACTTGTACACACGGCAACAAGGATAGTTTATGGATCGAAAACATGCATCGTCGTGGTAGCACATTCTTGATATCAGTCTCGTTTATTAATTGTCAAACCTTCTGCATAAGCTGTTTAAGCTTTCCTAATTTTAATATACTTTTTAAGTTAATTTCACACAATATCTTAAAATTTGAGCTTTTGAAAAACATATTGTAAATAAAATTTCTTTGTATTTCATAGTTATCAGTCACAATTATCGAGATGTTTTATTATGTTATTGCAATCTCTGATATGTTTAGTATAATTTTTCCCCCGTTTTTTTTTTTAGAGGCCCTATTACGTTGTGGAATCGCCATCTTCCCTGGAAACATTATCACAGATTGCTACGAAATGCAAAAAGTTTTCATTTACAAAGGAAGAAATCGAAAGACTTATTTACCAGTTTGCATCTTGGCTAAATTTATTATTAAAATCTGACGACACTTGTAATAGATGGTTTGATTTCTACTTTGTTGGTAAGAAAAAATGGTTGATTTGCATTTTTTTTAGCATTCGGTAAAAGCAAATTTTCATAATTACAGGATGTTTCAAACCTTTAGTGTCAAAATTCTTCAGGAAATAGAGGACTGTTAACCAAATTGAAAGATACATTGAACTGCCATAAGTCATGGGATAGCTATTCAATATCATGTAGGACCTCCTTTTGTCCAGCGAATTGCAATACCAGTTGGCGGAAGTTCTCTGAAGAGAAGTTCAGCCATGCTTCCTCGATAGCGGCCTATAATTGCATGTGTTCCAGGTACAGGATGTTGTGCATGTATCGATCATTCGATAATATCCCAAATATGTTCGATGGTTCATGTCTGGCTAACCAAGTGGCCAATTCATTCGTTGGAATTGCTCAAAATGCTCCTTAAACAATTGCGGGTAATGTTGGCCTTTTGAAAAATCCCATCAAACCTGTAAAGAGCTGCAAATGGTCACCAAACAACTGGACATAACGATTCCCAGTCAATAGGAGGTCCAATTTAATCAGAGGACCCAAGCCCTGCCTGGTAAACATGTCCCATAGCATGATGGAGCCACCATCAGCTTGCAGAATGCCTTCCTGACAATTTGGGTCTGTGCTATACTCGAACCCTGCCATCAGCTTGGAATCATGACTCATCGGACCAAGCTCTTGTGTTTCCAGTCATGTAAGGTCCAATGAATATGGCACTGTTGTTGGTCTTCTTTTGCACTGATGTCGGCCACATTTCTGAATGTGGCTATTAATTGACATGTGACGTGTATAATACGAAGGTCTGTTTTGCTCAGATGTCACTGGTCATGAGCATTCAGCAGCCATGGTCAGCCGCTGTGCTATCCATAGTGGGAGATACTCTTTGTACACCCTTGACACTGTGGATCGAGAAATGTTGAATGCCTAGCTCTGGTTATCATTCCGCATATAACTGATAATTGTCGTTGTGTAGCCTTAATCATGCTGCAAGACATTTCAGACGACTGCTAATAGTCAAATTGATAGCACTGATATCACTCTGCCTATTTATCAATGTTGGATCGTGTGACTGAAGCCCTACCAAGAAGCACCCATCAACCTGCCTTAAGTTGATTGGATATGTATAAAAAAAGGTTGTTTACTCTGAAAACTAAAGCAGATTGCAAAACGTTTCTCACATGTATTATTCGTTTAAATTCTCATTCCATTGGTTCACTTCCTCAAAATACTCAGTTTACAGTCCTCTGCTGTCTCTAGACCTTTGATCGTAAAGGTTTGAAATGCCCTGAATATTAGTGTGTTTACATTCTTAAAATGATGCCCCACACCTGTTATTCTGGTTTAGTCACCTTCAACCTGTCTTCAAATGTTGTCATGCTTCTCCTTCTGTTGCTTTAATTCTTTTGCTATATTTGCACTACGCCTTAATCATAGTTACGTAGATCATGATCAAGCAGAACCGTGTGGCCTGCTTCAGTTACCTAACCATGTTTATAGCTCGGATAAGAGTCGGTTAACTAACCGTGTGTTTCAGAAATTCGATTAATGACGTCATATCCTGCTTAACACCAACAAACAAGAAAATAAAACATGGTGGTCTGATGAGGAAACCAATACTCTATTATGTGTTTAGGAAGAACAATTTTCAGACTTGAGAAAGGCTAAACGAGACTGCTAAGTGTATGAGCACATTCTGCTCCATCCATTGTAATTTCACCAACGGCAAGATTTGACGCCCAGTTGCTACTCGCACCGCTATCTGTTGATGCATACAACAATAAAAAAATGTTTTAAATTTTAACGCATGAAAATTAAAATAGGTCCCACACATCGTTAGAAAGAATAAGTCACGCACTACAAGATCTGCGTGCCAAAATTTCCATTCTGTTGTGAGTTTCAAAATCAAAGGCTTGAAAGAGGATGATCGGCAGTTCCTCATTGGTGATTTTTACATAAAAAATATGCAGTTTGGAAAACCTATTAAATAGTCAGTTAGGAAGATGGGTATCAGTCGTCAAACGATCTATGACATACGAGAAGAATGGACAAAGGTGAACAGCTCTCAAGAAAGCCAGGGCAGGATCACCAAAATATGCCCCAAAAAAGCGAGTGGTTTGGGTTAAGTCATCGGGGTTTTCGGCTCATGTTTCATTATCACTCCAATTAGAAGACTAATTATTGTTTTTGCATTTAGTAATTATGTAGCGATTGAGTATCAAGCATTGCATTCTTATTTACTTTCATATTATCTTGGACTATTACAATGTTTAGTTGCATTCAAACATTACGGTTTCAACCAAGCAATTATCTGGTTGCAAGTGATCCAGATTCTTCTATTTTTGTACCAACCTCAATACTATTGTTGCAGTTGGAGCAATGTCACGTCCGAAGATCGTGCGAAGTTTATGGAAAAACAACATTTATTTTTCTAATTGGAATGATAATATGAGGCGATATCAGAAAGTAACTCCATTTGTTTTTTCAAAGAAAATTACAAAATATATGTACAGTTCAACAACTAAGTGGAGCTGAAACTACATGTCTTTATCTGCTTTTCCACATAAGCACCTTGTCGATTAAGGCATTTATCCCAATGCTGCACCAGTTTCAGAATACCTCGCTCATATAACTCCATCCCCTGGTAATACAGCCAATGGCGCACAGTAGATTTGAGTTCTTCATCAGTCTCACACATCTGACCATCCAGAAATCTCTTCATGGGACAAAAGAGGTGATAGTGTGACATGGAAAGCCTGTGATGCGTCATTGGTCCACTTGTCTAATGGCTCAATCACAAATGACTGTCCTAAGCCTGTTCACTGTGAATATCACAGTCGAGCAAACTCAAGAGCAAAATAGCCTGTCTCCGACCTGAATCATATAGTGTTCCCGCAATAACCATTTCGTTTGTGTGAGATTTTATGACCAGATGCCCAGACCCCTTTTCTTATAAGAGATACCCCCACCCCCTTAAGATCCTGCATCAAGAAAATAATGCATTTTATAATAAGAAAACAAGTTTTATTGATCTTCTGAAAAGATTTATTCAACGATTCAACAAACAGAAAAGGTAAAAGAAAAACTACTTATTAGTTTGTTAGTAGAATACTCTTAAATTAAAATTTAAGAGAAAAAGAATCATTACAAATAGAGGCAAATAAAATTGGAGGCTCTTCCGAATCTCTCCCTTTAATATACTAAATTTCTGATTAAAAAAATTTACACACTGTTCAGTTCTTAGGATGTTAAATTACACAACGATCAAATAAATTTATCTGTTTGTCCATATGATTACGATCTCAGAGATTGCAAGCAACGCTTTGTTATAAAGCAACTGCTGAACCACTTTCGCCAATGATGATCTTCCCTCAGTACCTGGTCACAACTTCCCTCAGTGTTCCCTAGCGACGTGTCTGACCAGACCCATTCTGTTGCCAGTCTGTTCTGGTGTCAGACTTTTTGGAATCCAATGCACACTTGCCGTATCTAAGCTTCTCGTTCACCACATCCCATGCACATCCATAGGATATGTGAAACATTTCACTCACTTCTTTAAAGAAAATGCGACGGTCTTCTCTAATTTTGTTGTTCATGTCTTCGATAATGGCTGGTGCAGGCCGTCCAGAATGCTGTATATCGGCAAGGCTATTTCTTACTTCCCGGAACATTTTACACCATTTGCACACATAGAATAGTACAGACAGTTGGCATCGTAAACTTCTGCCATTTCCCCATGAATTTCAGCGGGGTTCTTAATTTTTGCGAAAAGAAACCTTATAACAGCTCGCTGTTCTTCCACTGTAGACGACGTGATAGCTGCAGCCATTTTTTAAACGACTGGTAGCATATAGTGCGCATCTGCAGGAACAATTCTTATTATGCAATGGCTGTGCATAGACTTGCAGTGTTAACTTTTACACAGTGACTATATTTCCTCTGTTAAAAAATAAATGGCGTTACTTTCTGATATCCCCTTGTAGATAAACGAAAATGATAGAAACAGCGCTAACAATCTTCAAACAAAAAAATCTTGCACAATTCAAAAACTGAACACTTTATGAAATGCCCTTTACTTAAAGAAGGAGAACTGCACCATGAATGTCCTGCAGTTGTGCCCTGTTGAGTGATTTTGATATCAGCTTAAGACAAAGGTGTATGAAAACGGATGGAAAGCCAAAGCGGTCGAAGATCTTGAAGCCAGAATCAAGTCGAACTCTGCCAGTTTTATCCAGTATCATTCCGGAATCTAATGGCTATAATCAAGACGAAGGTTCATCATGCTGCCGATTTTGGACTGGATTCTGCTTTAAGACAGTAACCTTGTGCAAACTTCTGAAAGTTAAACTTTTCCGACAAACTATTCTAATTTTACAAGATATTTTTAAGTTGTACAGATTTTTAGTCTGCATGCCCTTATATTAAGCTGATTAATATAGAAATATATGTTTTCTTTTGTTAGACACAGATTCTCTTCTGAATGTGTTGGAGAAGAAAGTCAAAAATATCAATATTGATGCACAGGTAAGGATCTGATTTAAATATTCTTATTTATATTTTACATTTGAAGATGATCAACAAGATAATTGATATTAATGAAATAATTGAGGGAATCTTTGTATTCTTTATACAGCGTGTCCTGGAACTTCTTCTACAAACTTGGAGTGGAGGTAGAGAACATTGTTAGGAAACATAATTACATAGGAAAGCATGGGACTCTCACGTGATAAAGAGACACAAAGACACAGTAAAGCCACAATACCACAATACACAATACAGAAAATGGTGTGTAAAATGCTTTATTACACAACAAAAGAGTACAATGTATGACTTACAAGCATCACAAGAGATGTTCGAAATTGCATCCATGCATGGATGCATGCATGGCTCCTAGGCAACATGGATTGGCGAACATTTTTGAAGATACCTAATATTTCACAGATCGTAGCAGCAGCGATGGAGATTTGTGCTGCAAGGTTCATTTCAGAATTTACACATGCCGACCTTTAGAGCTCGCATATAGCACCATCTATTGATTTCCGTTCATGCTTTCCTATGTAATTATGGTTCCTAACGGTCTTCTCTACCTCCCCTCCAAGTTTGTACACAAAATTCCAGGACACCC
>JAHWFO010007975.1:2244-12793 GCA_023313115.1 Rhysida immarginata | reverse complement strand
TACTCACGTCATTGGAAGGCTTCAGGTGTAGATAGGATTCAGAATTTCTGGTATAAGTGTTTTACCAGTTTGCATCTGATCCTTGCAAAACAGATCTCCAACACTTTGCAAACGCCACAGACAGTACCACATTTCCTCACACAAGGAATAACATACATGGTCCCAAAGTCACATAACACTACAGATCCCACACAATATAGACCTATCACATGCCTGCCTACACTTTACAAAATAATAACTGCCTGTATCGCAAACAAAATTTATACACACATAGACACAAATAACATTCCACAATAAATGACACTGAGCAACAAAAGGCATGCCGTAGAAATCACATGTGTTGTAAGGAGCAACTCCTAATAGACAGTGTGGTCCTATGGCAAACTCACAATAAACATCGACACCTCCATGCAGCCTACATTGATTACAAAAAGGCCTTTGATAGTGCCCACACTCATGGCTTTTATATACACAACGATTATATAAAATAAACCCTACACTTATCACATTTTTAGAAAATAAAATGCTGCATTGGAGAACTACACTACACCTCACACTCAACAGTGAAACCATCACGACTGACAAAATACAGATAAACCGGGGCATCTTCCAGGGTGACTCACTGAGCCCACTCTAGTTTTGTCTTGCACTAAATGCACTTTCAAACAGACTGAACAGCACAACTTACGGCTACACGATTAAATACAATAAAAGCTGCCACTACACTCTACATGGACGACATGAAAATCTACGCCTCCACACAAACACAATTGCAGAAATTACTTGACATAACACGAACTTTTTCAAAAGACATACACATGCAATTTGGGTTGGACAAATGCAAAACCATTCACATTGAAAATGGAGTACTCAGGAAAGGGGGCTTCACATTAGATAAACCAGATCACATTGCTGCTATGGAAAATGACGAATTTTACAAATATCTAGGATTTAAGCAAGCCAAGCTTCTGGAGCACAAACACATAAAGAATACACTCACTGAACAATATCTTCTTAGGCTAGAGACAATACTTAAAACGCATTTAAATTCCAGAAATTTAATCAAGGCCATCAATACTTATGCCACGCCAATACTCTCCCACTCCTTTGGAGTCATATAGTAGACACACAGATCTTGAGGGACTTGAAAGGAAACAACGTAAACTGCTTACAAAGCACAGAAAGCACCATCCACACGCAGCTATTGAAAGACTCACCCTGCCTCGTTCAGAGAGAGGCAGAGGTCTTATTGACATAATAGATCTACACCAGAAACAGGCCCAGTCACTTAGAGACTTCTTTTACTCTAAACAACACACATCATCATTACACAAAGCAGTCTGCATGGCTGATACAAAATACACATCTTTGAATCTGAACAGCGTGCAGAACACCCACAACATTCCTACAACGTGCACTAAACCTCAATCATGGCTCGGAAAGCAACTCCACGGTAGACATCCTCCTGACCTCAACCAGCCGCACGTCGACAAAAAAGCGTCGAATTTTTGGTTGAGTGAAGGGAGTCTCTTTGGGGAAACTGAAGGAACCATGCTCGCCATATAAGACCAGGTTATTAACACTAAAAGCTACTGAAAACCTATTATCAAAGCTTCGACTGATGGGTCTTGCAGGAAATGCCATATCGCAGAGGAAACCATCCAACACCTCGTATCCAGTTGCAAAATACTCACGCAGACAGATTATTTACACAGACATAACCAGGTAGCCAACATCGTACATCAACATCTCGCTAAAATACACAAGCTAAGGGACATTCACACTCCATACTATAAATATATCCCCGACACTGTCTTAGAGAGCACCACACATAAACTATATTTTGACAGAGCTATAATCACTGACAAAACTATCCCTCATAAGAGACCACACATTACACTAGTAGATAAGCAAAACAAAGTGACTTACATAATTGATATCTCCATCCCCAACACACACAATTTACAAAAGACATACACGGACAAAATCACTAAATATACTGATCTTGCACACGGAATAAAGCACCTTTGGGGAGTTAACAGAGTACACATTGTTCCTGTCGTTCTTTCTGCCACTGGGGTTATTCCACACTCGCTACACAAAAGCCTGTCAACACTAAATTTAAACCCACACTTATACAAAACCTTACAGAAAGCCACAATTCTAAACACCTGTCACATAGTAAGGAAATTCCTACACCCAAACGTCAATACTCCCACGAGTGCGTAACTCTCCCTTCCTTGCATTTGAGTCCCTTGGGCTTGGTCCTCTTTTGGGTCCGCCTCTGGGATTGGCTTCCAGACTTGATCCCTCTATATCCATAATTGTTAAAAACATGGGGAACATAGAACATTGTTCCTTTTCGAATATAATACCCCTCTTTCTTTTTAATTAAAAATTTGCTACCAAACATATTCTGGATAACAACCATATGTTGTTTTTTATTATTATTCAATATAATATTATTATTATTAATATTATTATTATTATTTAATATTATTATTTAATATATATTCACTTAAATCCTCAATCTTTATAATCCGTAAATTTTTGTACTGTTCTTCAACTGTTTTTTCCTGATATGGAGTATTAAAAGATATCTGCTTAATTATTCTGTTCTGCATTTTAATGATGTCTTTATAATCAACTCCATATTTATAAGGCCGAGGCTATTTCTACGTACTTTAATTCTTAGTGTGGTGTGATTTTAAAAAGATATGTATACCGACATAGACAAAACAAACAAAATAATAAAAAAACAACCTAAAAACAAATAAGGTGGAAAGAAATATACTAGACGATATTATAGCAAGTTTAAAAATAATAAAAAACTAAAATATTTTGAATTTAATAAAAAGTTTTATGAACAACAATATGGACTGAAATAATAACTGAAGTGGGATCCGGACGTTTGCCCCAACGGATATAAGCCCCGTTGTTTATACTTATAATTTTATAAAATCATCCATTTTCATATATACTGTAAGTATTCTGCCATAATGCGATCCCCATTTTTTGATTCGTCGCTAACTTATGAGAAATGAAATATGCAAGAATGTACGAAGATTCTCTATTTTTTATGATTTGAAAAATGTATAACCTGGATCAATTAAAAAAAACTTCAAAGGCCTGATTCATTACCGCCTGTTTCTACAAAAGGTTTATTAATACAGTACAGATGGTGATTTATTAAAAAATAATACAAGATTAGTTAATTTTGAAGAAAAGAAAAAATTTAAGAATTAATTAGCACCATCACCAATTATTAATTTTAACCTTAAAATTATTAGAGGTTTTATTCACAATTTTTCTTAGAGAATTCTGTTTACAAATTCATGCCCAGTTCAATTCAGTTCGTTTAATGTACAACCCAATCTCAAAAGTATGGAATAATTAATTTCATATAATGGGTTTACACTTTATTCATGAATTCTTCAACAAATTTTATGAAATAACTTAGCAATATTTTTTTTTGTAATCTATATATCACATTCATCAGAAAAACAAAGGGACAAAATGTAATGATTATTACATCAAAAGAAAAGGTAACAAATGTAAATACATGTTGTTTCAGAAATAAAGAATAACAAGAATTGTGTCGCAAAATAATGGAATAATGACACAAACATTTTTTTTTAAAAGGTTTATAGTATTTTGTTGGAAAATCTCGGTGTTTAACTACTGACACACATCTATTAGGCATTGAAGAAATTAGCTGCTTGCATCTTTCAATTGTGATTTTGTCCCCTAAATGTTGAAGACTTTGTTTTAGGAGGGTTCTCAGTGTTTCGAATGAACTTTTTCATATCCACCCATAAAATTTCGATAGGATTTAAGTCTGGCGAATCTCTTGTCCAGGACAAAACTTCAATTCCAAAATTAGACAACCATGCTCTGGAAGATTTCAAGTTGTGGCAATATGCTAGGTCGTGTTGAAAAATAACATTGTCATCACCAAAATGTTTTTCAGTTGTTTCTAATATTCCTGTCTGAGTTTATCTTTCCTTTAAGGAATAACACTTTTCCTGGCCCATGGACAGAAATTCATCCCACCATCACACTATCTGGATGCTTAACGATTTGTTTCACACACCCTGGCTCCAATGCTTCATCGTCTCTTCTCCACACATGATCATGTTGTCCAACAGGCACTTCAAATTTGCTTTCGGCACTCAAGATAACACTTTGCCTTTGAAAATTAACACCTTCAAGTCTAAGAAAATTATTGTTGAAAATAAGCCTTTATTAAAGGCATAACTTAATTCATCATTTAAATCAAGAAGTAGTGTTTGAGTGGATATACCTTTCTCTAATTTCTCTTTTAACCATTGTTCAAAGATTTTCATCAAAAAGGATGAAATTGCAATTGGTCTATAGTTGTTTAAATCTTCTCTATTACCTTTCTTAAAAATTGGTCTAATCTTAATTCTCTTCATAGCCTAAGGCCCGTTTCACACTGCTGCGGACGCTCTGCACGGACGCTACGCACGCGGACGGATGCAGTTGAAAATAGCAGCCCGGTTTGAGGTTATAAAAATATCCCTGTTTGCGGCTATAAAAAAGCACATTGCTGGAAAATTACACGATGAGCTCGCTGCAATTACATATTACAGCTATCGCAGCCTATTACATATTCAGAAAAAGAAATTCGCGGTCCCAGAGAAGGTTTTGGTTGCTGGAATAATCGGGTAGTTTCTGGAAAACTGAAATAGTTTAGGGTAAACGGAACGCATTGAGAATGTTCGTTGATATTTATGTTAAACAGAAATTCAATTTTGAAAAAAAGACATGAGCATTTTAATTTTGGGGCCTTTTAAATATTCATCTGTTAATTAGTAAATGAAACATAATTGGGGAAAAAAAAAAAAGCAAACAGACAAAATGCAACTCCCTCAGTTCGAAGTTGCCATATTTTCGAGAAGTTCTTTTCATATTAGCTATTGGCGACTGATTGTAATTTATTGTCGTTCATTAAAGAAAACTGCAAAATTCAGACTATGAATGCATCCTTATTAAAGCTTTTTCACGCGCATAGTTCTCGAAACTTTATTAAAGTGTTTGTTGACATGAGTAGATAACAACCTAAACTACGCGCATATTAATGAGGTGGGCGTGGTTTATTTGATCCAATTTACGTCCCCCTCCCCCTTTTTTTGGGCGTTGGTCATTTAATTAGGGCGTTGGTCATTTAATTAGAGCACTGGCCCTTTAATTAGGGCGTTGGTCATTTAATTTGGGTGTTGGCCATTTAATTAGGGTGTTGGTTGATTAATTAGGGCGTTGGTTATTTAATTTGGGCGTTGGCCTTTTAATTTGGGCGTTGGCCTTTTATTTGGGTGGGGCCTGGAATAAAATTAATTTTATCATCCTCTGATATACCCCTGGTGCTGGTGCTGGTGATTAGAGGGGTCCTGATGCTCTCAGCAAAATCCACTTAGGTGGTTCTGTCTTACAAGTATACACCAGTCGATTCGCTTATATTCTACCTATATCAGCAAGCGGCTTCCGTACTGGCCCCTCAGAGGATTACCTTATTACTAATGCACTACGGATTACCTAATTACTAATTCACTATTGTTTCTAGGGTAACCAAATTTTTCCAAACTCTTTTACAATGTCTTCTACGACTGCTGTTTCAATGTGTATTGTATTGTTTTTAATTTTCAGCTAATGGATACATTGTTTCAATTGATGGGTGTGCAGCTAAGGTGGGGCTAATACTGTCTAAAAGGTTGGGCCTGTACAATCATATACCTGTTTATAAATAAATAAATAAATAAATACAGATGTGTTCTTTACATAACTTAATTTAAATTTTTGTCATGGATGAGGCATTTTCTAACCCCGCTAATGCGGCAGGTTTTGGTGGCGTGAGAGGTTTAGCTAAACAAACAAATCATTCTGAAAAAGAGAGGTGAATGGTTAAGGGGCGTGAGAGCTTATACGCTGCATAAACCGGTGCGTCATCATTACCCCCGTAATCGAATGCGTGTATATGCGCCATTTGAACAATTTCAAGTGGACTTGGTTGATCTAACCAGTCTGTCAAAACAGAACGATGGTTATAAATTTCTAGTTACCTGCATCGACGTTTTCTCGCGCTATGCGTGGGTCATTCCTCTAAAAACGAAGAGGGGACTCGAGCTTCAGAAAGCCTTTCAAAAAATTTTCACACTCAGCAGTGTTCCTGTAAAAGTGAACAGCGATAAAGGGAAGGAGTTTTTAAACAAACACGTTCAAGATTATTTTAAAGCACTCGACATCGATTTCTTCACCACAGAATCAGATTTGAAAGCCGTTACGATCGAACGATTCAACCGTACGTTAAAAACGAGATTGTTTAAGTTTTTTACATTTACCAACAAACACAGATACATCGACGTCTTACCGGATCTCGTGTTAAGCTACAACCAACGCAATCACAGAGCCCTAGGTATGGCACCAGCTGATGTCAATGAACGAAATGCCCCAGCTCTATGGCTGAAACAACAGAGTTATTATACAGCAGCACCACAAACAAAGCCAAGGTTGCAAGTCGGTGATTACGTACGTATTTCGAAAGTGAAAAACATATTTGATAAAGGTTATCTTCCAAACTGGACAGAGGAGGTGTTTAAGGTTTCAAAAATCATTTATAGAAAACCTGTTGTGTATAAAATTAAAGATTACGATGGTAGCGAGGTCTCAGGTGTATTCTACGACCAGGAGTTACAAAAGCTGAAAAAACCCGAAGTTTTTAACATTGAACAGATTATTCGCCGGCGTACGAGGCGTGGTGTTCGCGAAGCTTTTGTGAAATGGCATGGTTACCCAGTCAGTATGAACAGCTGGGTGCGAGAGAGTGATCTTTTAAATGCTTGACAAGAGGCGATTGACAGCAGTTGGGTCCGAGTACAGCCATCATGTATGAAGACACGGATTTTTATGTTACGCTACCATCAAATACACCTACGGGTGATCAAATTCATTCCAATACAACAGCTCATTTTATCACAAGACTGCCGAGGACGCTTCGTTTCCAAGGGCGATGGGAGGTTGGTTTATCGGAAACACATTCCCCTGCCCTCTTCAAGAACATTATGACTGTAAACAACACTTTCGAAATAGGTTTCAAGACTGATCACATAGATGAACAAATCGATTTCAGCATTGTTTCACCATTGTTTCAGGACCGTTTCTCTCTAACTCCGGATTACAACCGGCCGTTTAAGTGGGTATCCGATTTTTCTGTTACGTTTAGGTATCCCAAGTCGGCACCTCTTTATCAAAAAATTTTTGAATTTAAGAGTACCAAACTGCAAAATAGGGAAGCCGCAATTGATTTTCTAAAAGATAGTTTTAGAAAGGCGGGCATCGAGACAAAGATTGTTAATGATCTTGTATTGTTTACGGGGTCCTCAACGCAGTTCATCGAATTCCCAGCCGCTGTCAACAATGGATTTATACCGGCTAGGTTTCTGAACAAGAAATTGAAAACACCTATTACTATGCCCTTAAACGACACAGATGACGGTTTTATCAGCTGTGTTATTTTTGATCCTCCTGACACTCCAGAACGGTGCATCTTAAAAATTCCCGAGGGGTATTATGATAGTCGTAACGATGTTGTCGAGGCGCTCGTTAAGTTGATTCCATTGAAAGAACAGGCTTTTTACAAAATCAATCTCACACCTAACAAATGTTTTCATTTCAAATCCACAGAAGGTCGCTATATTAGTTTTAGCGAGGGTTTATGTTACACGTTGGGTTTACAGGCTGAACTCGCCGACCTAGAACTCGTTATCGGTGAGGGTTCAATCCCGATAGATCTTACGCGTGGCATACATGGTTTTTATCTGTATACAGACATCATACAACCGCAGGTCGTGGGTAACACATTCGCTCCGCTCCTACGAATCATACCCGTTTCACATGCCAGACGAGAAGTGATTTATCAGACTTTTCATTCACCCGACTACTTTCCCTTAAGTAAAAACGTCATTGACGCGATTGAAATCGCGGTTCATTCCGACCACGGTGATTTATTCGCGTTTTTAACAGGTAAAACCATAGTGAAATTACATTTTCGTAAGAAACAACTGTAGTGCGAGGTTGATTTCTTTTTTCTCTCCTACTCGATTACTTCAAGATGCATATCCCCTATCAGCCGAGCCAGGAAGTAATATCGCGTTACTATTTAAACCAGAGAGGGAATGGTTTACCTGTGTTTAGAGGGTCGGTTTTCCAGAGAGGCAATGGGATTGGTTCAGTGTTTTCAAATCTGTTTCGCTTGGCAACACCTTTACTCAAATCCGTGGGCAAGATTCTCGGTCGGCATGCCCTAAAGGGCGGTGTTTCCGTTTTTAACGATGTGATACATGGTCAAAATTTTAAACAGTCGTTGTCATCACGTATGAAAGAAGCTGGAGGTAATGCCCTGCAGGAAATGGGTGCTAGAGTTCAGAGAGGTAGAGGTCGTGTTAAAAGACGAAATTCGGCATTTCCTACTCATTCACATGTAAAAAGACCCAGAGGCAACAGCGTGCAGAGCTTTCTAAAGAGTGAATACAGACAAAGAAGTCGAGTGCAGCGTTCAAAAAAGCTGAAAAACGGGCAGAAGAAACAGAAGAAGAAGAGGAAGAAACAGAAGAAGTCGACAAAAACACAGACAAAACTACGTTCTAAGCCGATTTTAAACATACGTCCTTTATCATCGGTTTTCGCCTAATACATACGTAATCATGGCATCAATGATACACCAGCTGAGCACTGAATGTCTCAACAGCGATCTCGACATTTTTTCTATACCTCACACGAGCGGCCAACAGGAAAAGCGGCACGTCACGGGGTACCAGCCAACAGCCATCATCAGCCAAGACGGGCCTATTGAATTCTACGTACCTGGTTTGGCAGATTTTTACACGGATCTCGATCAATCTACATTAAACTTAGAAGTCGTTATCAACAAAGGGGACGGACCGTTACCAGCTGCTGATAAAACAGGACCTGTGAACCTTTTCTTACATTCGCTATTCTCACAAGTCGATTGCTATCTAGGTGATACGTTAGTTAGTCATAGTAATAACTTATATCCGTACAGAGCTTATTTTGTAACTCTTTTGAACTATGGACAGACTTCTAAACAAAGTCAACTCACAACAGCCGGGTATTGTAAAGACACGAGCGGTAAAATGGACAATGCTGACGATGCAAACAATGGGTTTAAGTTACGTAAAAGACTCGCACGAAACGGCGTTTACTACATGGAAGGCCCGCTCCATTTAGACATCTTTCGGCAGGGTCGATTGCTACTAAACTCTACGGATTTCCGTCTGAGGCTTTACAGAAGTAAACCCTCCTTTGCTCTGATGTCTGACGTAGCTAACCCAAATTATCAGATTACAATCCGAAAAGCAACGCTGAATGTCGAGAGAGTTAAAGTTAACACAGCCACGTTATTAGCACATGCAAAGACTCTGCAAACCACTAACGCGTTTTACCCTATCGGACGGGTTGAAATGAGGTCCGTGAGTATTGCTACGGGTACTAGAAATCACGTCATACAGAACTTAATTACGGGTCAGATTCCCTCGCGGTTGATTTTTGCATTTACATCGAGTGAAGCCCAGAATGGTTCTTTTACTTCGAATCCATTCAACTTTCAACATTTCAATCTATCTTTCTTCTCCCTCTCATTGGATACTCATGCAATACCTCTAAACCCTCTGACGCCGAATTTTTCCTCTGGGTCATACTTGAGAGAGTTTGTTCATTCCATGAAAGCACTGGGGATTTGGAAAGAAGACAGAGATATTGACAACAGTCAGTTCGATTACGGTTCTGGTTACACATTTCTGGCCTTTGACCTTTCGGGGGACAGGAATTATTATACAGATAGATATAACCTTATACGTAACGGTACGTTAAGTGTTGAAGTTCAGTTTTCCGAACCTTTAGCAAATTCGGTAAATCTGATTGCTTATTGTCAATATCAGAATCTCTTGGAAATCAATAAAGACAGAACCGTAAGCTTCGATTTCACAAATTAAGATCGATGGATACGCAAGAGCTATGGAGGGCTCTCGAGAGAGATCCATTCACATGTACTATGGCAAGAGGTGTTTTCCCGGCGGACTTGATGCTTCAACTCAAACCTCTGCACCCAGCTTTACTCATTGCTAATACGGATGATTCCAGCAAGCCAGGCTCGCACTGGGTGGCTTTTTTTATACCGTCCTGCAAACAAGCATACATCTTTGATTCTTTCGGAATGTTTCCTCAACCGCAATTCCACCCGTTCATGCTTATGCACGCGGAAAAATGGATCTACAACACGAGAATAGTGCAACATCAGACGTCTGACACATGCGGTCATCACTGTCTACATTACCTGAAATTAGCAGCCAGAGGTTATTCTACGGCAGACATCTTGAACAACACTTATACAAATGAACTGTTTTTGAATGACTTACTCGTGAAATGCGAAGTCATCCAAGACGAATATACTAGCAACTCTGAATTTAATATCTGTCAAAAGGCCAAATGGAACCAATGTTGCAAGCCTTTAAAT
>JAHWFO010007961.1:0-12592 GCA_023313115.1 Rhysida immarginata | reverse complement strand
TGAAATATTGTTGTGAAAACACTATAAAACCTTATACTATCTACAATGGAACAAAACTGATGTTACTTGAAGTAGAATCGATAGGTTTAAAAATTATTGATAGCAGTAATTTTATACAAGGAGCTCTGAGTTCATTTCCAAAAACCTTTGGGTTAAAAGAATTGAAAAAGGGATATTTTCCTCACTTGTTTAATACAAAAACCAATGAAAATTATGTCGGTCCTATACCATCTCTGTATTATTATTGTGCAAATACAATGAAACCAAAAGAGAGAAAAACTTTCTTGAAATGGCACGAAGAAAAAAAGAATGAAAATTATATATTTAACATGCAAAAGGAAATTAACGAATACTGCAATTCTGACGTAGATATACTAAGAAGAGGTTGTTTAGAATTGCGAAAACAATTCTTAGAAATTGCAAATATAGATCCTTTTTGCTACTTAACTATAGCAGGCGTTTGTATGGCTATATATAGATCTAAATATTTAAAAGAAAATACTATAGCTGTACTAGACAAAAAACAAAAAGAAACGTACAGCAAAGAATCTATAGCCTGGTTAAACAGTTTTAACAACTCAAATATTCAACATGCTTTAACTGGCGGCGAAGTCAAGATCTGTGGAGCAAAAGTCGATGGTTTTGATAAAGATACAAACACTGTTTATCAGTATCACGGATGTTTCTGGCACGGTTGTAAGAAATGTTTCAAATCTGAATCTCTCAACAATAAAAATAAAGAAACCATGGATGATTTATATCAAAAAACATTAAAGAGAAGTAATAAAATAAAAGAAGCAAGATATAACTTGATAGATGTGGGCTTGCGAATGGACTAAATCTGCAGAATACAAGAAAATGAAAAGGCAAAAAGACTTACCAGAAATAATAGAACCGTTAAATCCTAGAGAAGCATTTTTCGGTGGAAGAACGAACGCAACTAAACTCAGAGCTAAAGCAGATGGTATAAATACAAAAATAAGATATATTGATGTTTGTAGTTTATATCCTACAGTACAATTCTATGATTATTATCCTGTTGGTCATCCTATAAAAATATACAAACCAAAACAACATAAAACATCGTGGTATGGTCTTATAAAATGTAAAGTTGTAGCTCCGAGAAAGTTATATCACCCTGTATTACCCGTGAAAGTGAAAATGGAAAAGAATGAAAAATTATTATTTCCTTTGTGTTTAAAATGTGCAGAGGAGCAAATCCAAGAAGAATGTCCGCACAGTAAGAGTGAAAGAAGTTTTATAGGAACATGGACAACAGATGAAGTTAATAAAGCTATTCAAAAAGGTTATAAAATAATAGAGATATATGAAGTTTGGCATTTTAAAGAAAAAAGCAATGATTTATTTAAAGATTATGTAAGAGACTTTATGAAGATAAAATTAGAAACTAGTCCTTGGAAAGACGATTTTAAAAGCAAAAATGAATACATAAACGCAGTCAAAGAAAAATTAGGTATTTTATTAGATCCAGAAGAGATTGAAGAAAATCCTGGTAAAAGAGCAGTAGCTAAAATATGTTTAAACATTTTATGGGGTAAATTTGGTCAAAGACAAAACATGAGTAAAACTGAATATTTAACAGATCTACAGCGATTTTATGAAATATTGTTAGATGACAGGTTAGATGCTATGAATTTAAACTTTATCAATGAAGAAATGGTTCAAATCACGTATAACTTCAAGGATTACTACGTGGAAAATAATACGAGTACAAACATCTTTGTGGCAGCGTTTACTACATCTAATGCGAGATTAAGATTGTACGATATGTTGGATAAATTAGATAAAAATGTAATAATGTTTGACACCGATAGTATAATATATACAGATGATGGTACAAACACTGTTAAAACAGGTTGTATGTTAGGAGAATGGACTGATGAATTAAACGGTAAATGGATCATAGACTTTGCATCAACAGGTCCTAAAAGCTATTATTACGAGAAAAACGAAGGAGATGAATTTGAGAAATATGTAACAAAAATAAAAGGATTTACGTTGAACTATCAAAATGTACAAAAATTAAATGGAGAATCAATGATCAAATTAATAGAAAATTCTCAGAGTAATAAAATACAATTAGAATATAATCAAATTACGAGAGATGCAAAAACAAAAAATTTAGTTAATAAAAGTGTTAAAAAAGACTTTTCATTTCAGTATGATAAAAGAGTCATTCTTCCAAATTTTGATACACTTCCATATGGTTATTAATAATAGTTTTTTCTCTCTAATAAATGGAAGCTGTCAAAAAGATTAAACATGTTGGCCAATGTCAAAATATACCGACAATTAAGCTCAATGACTTAAAACTTGGTGATACATTTCCTGTAAAAGAATTTAAAGAAATTATAACTAAATTTGGTAAACGTATAATTGTTAAACTACAAGATAAAGAAGGAGAGTTTCAAGTATTTCTTCCAGATAGATTCAGTCAAAAATTAACTAAAAAAGATATTCAGCAATTAAATAATTCACAGAATCTCACGTTTGTTTATCAAGGTTTACAAGATCTAGGTGGTGAAAAGCAAGCTCATATTATAGATTTCATTGAAGATGACTACGAGAGCGATTAATCTTCTCTATTTTAACAGTTTCTGGATTTATTAATCCCATTTTTGTAATTCTCTTCTCTTTTTTAACAGTTTCTGGGTTTATTAATCCTATTTTTGTAATTCTCGTATATGGGTACGTTGAGGGTATTTTCCGCTGCGATTTTCAACTTTTGGTAAGTGTTGGGAGGATGGTCAAAAGTGGAAATGACCAAAATGGAAAATACGCTGAACGTACCCACTTACTACTCCTATGCTATCAAAAGTGTTTGAACGCGTCATTCTTAAGAGATTTAACGACTTCTATGTGGCTAACAATCTTGTTCGTGAAGAGCAATTTGGCTTTCGCCCGGGTCACTCCTGCCAACTCCAGATCTGGAGGCTTATTGCAGATTTAAACACTCCTCTTAACTGTGGTAAATATGGTGGTCTTGTCTTTTTGGATGTCCCAAAAGCTTTTGATTAGGTTTGGCACGAAGGCCTGATTTACAAAATGATTACTTGTGGTTTTCCGGACGATCTTATTGCCTTGATCAGATCCTTTCTGTCGAACAGGATATTTCGTGTCAGGGTTGGTTGCTCCATGTCTCACCCGTGTAACGTCAAAGCTGGTGTTTCCCAGGGTTCTGTCCTGGGCCCTGCACTCTTCAACTTTTTCATCCATGACTTCCCAGCATTTACAAAATGCAAGCTGTATCTGTTCGCTGACGACGCGTCCATCATGACCACTGACCGCGTTCCCGCTAACGTCATGTCACGGTTACAAAAAGCTTTACATCTGTGCGAGAAATGGCTTGAAAAGTGGAGACTCGACCTAAACGTTGACAAGTGCAAGGTGATGTTCATTACAAAGAAACTTCGGAAACCCCCGAGTCCTCTCTTCCTTTCTGGTAAAGAGTTCGAATGGGTAAAACAACAAATACCTCGGAGCGGTAATAGATGCCAAACTAAATTGGGGCGACCATGTCTCCTACGCCATCAACAAGGCAAAGAAGGCAAAATTCAGTCTGGTAGCTCTTCTGGGGCGAAACAGCGTGCTTGGATTGGACTGCAAACTATTGCTGTACAGGACGGTAATCCGAACCATCTTGCTTTATGGTGTGCCTGCCTGGGCCACAACATGTAAGTCCAGATGGAAGGACCTCCAAACCATCCAAAACGTTACCTTGAGGACCATTGCCCAACTTGACAGGAGAGTTGCAACAAATACTTCCATTGCCGACGATTTTGAGATAACTCCCATTGGTACCTATGAACAGGGGTCACTGAAGAAGTTGCTTTCGAAGATAAAGGACCATCCCAATCCTCTGGTTGCAGATATTCTGGAGCATCCACTCACGTTTAGAAGTTTCCTCAGGCATCGCAGGCCTCGACACGTCCTGGACATCAATTTCGACGACATTCAAAAGGCCATCTTTCCCGAATACTGGATATCATAGCTCCTCGTGTCCCTCGTCAATCAACAATGGACTTATTCGTCCTTATATGAAAGGACCCAATCTTATCCACTGGATGACTTAACTAGGTTTCATCTGGTTTCTTGCCTACTTCAGTGTACTTCCCCTGGTTACTTCCTAGATGAGTATGGCAGTGAAAGCGTTGCTTTCGGACCGCTCGTTTCGTTTTCCCAACTGTTCGATTGTCGTTTGTCGACTCAACAATTCGGGGGAGGACGATCAGGACGATCAAAACGGACTAGCTCTTCAAGGTATCATTTCATTACTCTCATTTCACGGTGCGCCCTTTTCAGGGCGATACTCATCTCCTGTTACGTCTTATGTGCTGGTCCGTGGTGTTGGAATTAATATTCCCGTAAATCAGTACATCAAGACGCTCATTATCCTTCTGTGTCCCTTGGCGTTGGGATTAATTTCCTCGCAAACCTAACTAAGGACATTATTTCTTATCATTTATTATTATTCTAATCTATTATTATTCTAATCATTCACGAGTGGGTCCTTGGCGTAGAATTAATTTTCCCGCAAACCTGACTTGTTCACTTTTTCTTAAATTAAGGTGCGCCCTTCTTAGGACGGCTTCTTTAGCACACACCTAGCTGCGAGGTTACTCCACCCCCCCCCCGGTTCTATACATTTATATATGATGGCTTCGTCCAAAATAATCATGTTGAAGTCGGCAAAGGAGTCTTTTGCTAGCACCTGACGGTAAAAGTGTGTCCTGCGAAAGGGCCTACAGGGATGCTTGTTTGGATCCTAGGTTTGCTGCATTTGAACTAGTATTTAATGAAATGCTAGAAACTCTCAGGAATGATATAAACTCTAAGTACAATGCATTGGAGGCAAAGGTCGGCTCCTTACGAACAAGTTTTGACGAGAAATTCAATGGAATCAACACGGAAATTCAAAACTCTCGTACAGATGTCATCAACAAGATAAATGAATTTAGAAAAGCTTTTGAGAAATGTTCCGGGACTCCAAAGGCGGGAAACTCCAAGGAAGAAAATAAGGTAAGAGAAAATTTTCAACCTATCAAAGTGCATGGAAATAAGTAATGATCGTGACTGTTCGACAAACGGTGGCAACAAAAGAAGCCATTCCGACGGAAGTGATGGAGAAGTGGAAGACAGTGCCTGGCCAGTTGTTCGTAGCAAAAAACCCAGAAGGGGGACTAGGACGGAAAATTCCCAGATTAAGGTAAGTGAAAAGAAAACTATTTACATTCCCCCTATTATCGTTAGACATCACGGGAAACCGATTGAGGAAGTGCTAAATGAGATAAAAAAATCACGTAACGTTAGATAAGATTACTGCACATGCCGGACGCTCAGACATTATCAAGGTTAAATGCCACGATGAGGAGACACTATCAAGGTTAAAATTCCCTCGTGTCAGGAATCAAAATGAATGGTGTACTTAAAATCCAGCATCATCAGCTCAAATCTGAAAAACTGTTAAAATACGTTGTCTGTAATGTAGATATAACGTATGACATGGAAGATTTTTGCGCAGACCTTAGAAACGCTAACTACTTCCCCGATAAGGCAGTTAGAATTAAAAGAGCAAATGGTGAAGTTGAGATGTCAATGGTTCTAGTACTCCTACAAAACACTGAGCACAGTAAATCTTTCCTAAATTTAAAGCGCATTGGTCCACTTGCTATAACAGTTGAATTGTTTAAAGGCAACAAGAAGCCCTTACAATGTTACAATTGCTTACGTTTTGGGCACGTGTCCCAAGGCTGCACCGAGTCGTCGCGTTGCAACAAGTGCGCGGGCGACCACCAGTCAAGGGACTGCACCAATATAAAAGGTAAAGATCCTCCTAAATTTATTCGATGTGAAGGCCAGCACACATCGAGTTATACTAAGTGTCCCAAATACCCACAAGTTAAAAGGAATAGAACTTCCAAAGTAGCTGAAGGAAGAACTTTTACATCCGTTGCTTCTGCTTCTATTGGTAAGGGAGTCGCTGACCACGACGAATTGGTTAAAATTCAAAGGTATTTGGGTAACCTAATGAATATGTTAAAGGATAGTGGCAAAGTGTTGCCGCAGACCACTCAAACTGAGACAAGACAATTATCATGGATAGACACCCCTACAAAGTTATAAATCAAGGTAAGCTACGTTGCACTATAAGGAATGCGAGGGGCATCCCTCGCAAGTGTCATGAGTTCTACGATTTCCTCACAAGCTGGAACATTGATGTTGCCTTCTTGTGCGAAACACAACTCAAACAGAGTAAGGCTTTCAATCTACCAGGGTACTATGTTTACCGGAAAGATAGGCCTCCTAAAAAAGCTTCGGATCCAGGCTCCGGTGGGGTAGTTATTGTTGTAAAAAGAGGTATTAATCACACTAAGATTGTCACACCTAACCTTGTCAATATGGAAGCAGTTTCCATTGTCATCAAAGATGCTGATGTTGGAGAGGTCAGGTTTACTTCCTTATACAACCCACCCAGGCACAAGTTAGACCCTCGCGACTTAGATGAACTACTGTCTGGGCCCACCCCAGTCGTTATAGCGGGTGATTTGAATGCGAAACACCCACACTGGAACTCCAGATGCACTAATCAAAGTGGCTTGGTACTTTATAGGTACATGGTAGATCAGATCGACACTTCCGTTATTGGCCCTCTTGAAGATACATACTACTGTGATCACTCACCCGCTAGTGACGTGCTCGATATTGCTGTTCTCAAGGGGTATTTCAAACCCTACAATATTTTTACAATAAGACCTTATCCTCCGATCACCTACCAGTTGCACTAAATTTTGAGGGGATAAATATCGACCTGAGAATAAATCTTCGTTATAAGCAGGAATGGAAATTTTTTAGAGAACTTATGAACGACAGTAACATTCCCTATCAGGATCCCATCACATTGACGAAAATATCAAAAAGGTCACTGACTCCATCAAGATGGCTACAAATGCTAGTGCTACTCCGGTGGATTGCAAGCTGCCAGACCATCTGGAACTTCCTCCCTCCATCAGGCAACTCATCCACGAAAAAAACCATTTCAGAAGACTTTGGCAGTGTACCAGGTTTCTCCACTTCAAGACGAAGTACAACAGGCTATCCCGCAAGGTAAGTGATCAGATTAAGGATTTAAGAAATCAAAGATGGAACGACAAAGTTAAGTCTATCCGTCCAGGAGAACTCTCTCTGGAGTATGTTCAGGGCCCTTAAAAGCAACAGGACTATTGTTCTCCCTCCTCTGCTTACAGAGGGTGGTGATTTCGTTAGCAATGACCAGGACAAAGTATAAATTATCGCCGATTCACTGATGAGCCAATTCTCTACGCCCAAAGAGGATGATCTGGTCAATATCACTCGTGAGGTCAAGGACGTGTGTGATAGGTATGGCCGCACACAGCGCGCTCTTGGCTCTCCTGATGTCATTGGCACCTCTGAGATATTGGACATCATAAAGCGCCTGAAAAGCAAAAAAGGCAGCCGGCATCGACACCATTACCAACAGTGCTCTCAAGAATTTGCCTCCCAGTGTTCTCTGCATCATCACTAAGCTCATGAATGACTGTTGGCTTAGCGGTCATTTCCCTAGTGCCTGGAAGGACTCAGTCATCATCACCATTCCTAAACCTGGACTGGATCCTGCTCTTCCCACAAGTTATAGGACCATTAGCTTGTTTCCAATGCTTTCGAAGGTCTTTGAGGGCACTATACTCAAGAGGTTCAACGAGTACTGCGAGGTAAACAACCTCATTCGTAGTGAGCAATTTGTCTTCCGTCCAGGCCACTCTTGTCAGCTTCAGTTATGGAGGCTCGTTGCTGATTTAAACGGTCCTCTCAACCTCTCTATGTTTGGTGGTCTCGTTTTCCTCGATGTCCAAAAGGCCCTTGACTAAGTCTGGCATGATGGGCTCATTTACAAAATGATTACCTACGGGTTCCCTGACGATCTAATTGCTCTGGTTCGCTCCTTCCTGTCAAAGAGGACTTTTCATGTTAAGGTTGGGAACTCCCTGTCTGAACACTGCGATGTTAATGCTGGTGTACCCCAAGGCTTTGTCTTGGGGCCAGCCTTATTCAACTTCTTTATCCATCATGACCTGGGCACGAAACCTTTTTATCACTAAGTGACGATTAAAGCTGAATGTCAAAAAGTGCAAGGTCATGTTTATCACTCGCAAATGCAAAAACCCTCCAAAGCCCCTCTTCTTATTTGGCAAGAAACTTGAGTGGGTAAAAAGTTACAAATATCTTGGTGTCATGATCGACTCCAAACTAAACTGGAACGACCAAGTCCAATACGCGCTCAACAAAGCAAAGAAAGCGAAGTTCAGTTTGATTGCAGTTCTGGGGCGAAACAGCGCTCTTAGTGTGGATAACAAACTCTTGGAGTTGTTATTCGTACTATTTTACTCATGGAATGCCTGGGCTTCTATTTGCAAATCTAGGTGGAAGGCTCTCCAGACCTTCCAAAATGTTGCTCTCCGATCCATTGCCCAACTTGACAGAAGAGTTGCTAACAACCGCTCTATCTATGAGGATTTGGGGATGACCCACATAAGCACCTTTGTCCAGACACTTATGAAGACCCTGCCATATCCTGGATGTCTGCTTTGATGACGTTAACAAGGCCGTCTTCCCCAACTATTGGATGTTTTAGATCATGCTAATTTTGGGGACTCTATTCGTCAATCCACAATCTGACTCTCGTCCGTTCTTGGGACTTATTCTCTGGAGCACTAAAGAGGTTCATCAGGCCTATCTCCCAGTTCAGTGTACCTCCTCTAGTTTACCTTTTGGGCGAGCGTGCAAAGTGAGCTTGGCTCCTGGACCACTCGCGTCTTTCTTTTCACTGCAATGTTCGATTGTCGATTGTCGAACCCGACAATTCCCTCCAGCTACCGACCTATTAGTTTGCTCCTCTCAATAACTAAAGTTTTAGAGAAAACGATCCTCGTCAAATTCCAAGACCATTGTCTCGACAATGATCTACTTCGGAAAGACCAGTTTGGCTTTCGTGCCGCCCTCTCTTGTCAGATGCAGATATGGAGGCTCGTAGAAGACCTGAGCACCCCCTTGAACCTTTCCAGGTACTGCGGGGTGGTATTCCTCGATGTCAGTAAAGCTTTTGACCAAGTGTGGCATGGGGGTCTTGTCTACAAGATGATTAGAGATGGGTTCCCTCCCGATTTGATTTTGTTGATGAAATCCTTTCTCACCGACAGGTCCTACCAAGCTAACGTTGATGAAAATCTATCCACGCCCCGTGCTGTAAAGGCCGGTGTCCCTCAAGGTTCTGTTCTGGCGCCCGTGCTATTTAATTATTTTGTGCATGATTTCCCGAAATTCAAAAATTGTAATCTATATTTCTATGCTGACGATACTGCCATTCTGACCTGGGCACACAAGCTGTCTCACGTTATCACTCGTCTACAGCACACCTTGAAGATGTTCGAAGATTGGTTTAACTGCTGGAAGCTGAACCTTAATGTCACAGCGTGTAAGGCTATGTACTTCAACAGAAAGTGCAAGCGTCCCCCAGATTCTCTTGTTCTATTCAATAAGAAAATGGACTGGGTAGACAACTACAACTATTTTGGCGTTATCATCGACTCAAGATTCTCGTGGAATCGTTACGTGACCTACGCTCTGAACAAAGCGAAGAGGGCTAAGTACAATCTCATAGCACTCCTGGCCGGAACATCACCCTCAGCATCGATAGTAAGTTACATCTGTACAAGTCGATTATTCGGACCATACTCCTCTATGGTATCCCTGCGTGGGCGACTATCTTTAGAAGCAGATGGATCGAGCTACAGTCATTCCAGAATGTAACTCTGAGGACTACTGCCCAGCTTGACAGAAGGACTGTGGAGAACCAATCCATCCATTCAGATTTAAACATGGCCCACATTAGAAAGTTTATACAGGACTTGCTTTTGATTATGGTGCAGAAGATGAAGATTCACGACAATGACCTAGTGACTGAAATACTGAAGACCTCAATGGATATGAAATGCCATATGAAGTATCGAAAACCGAGGCACATTCTTGACATCAACTTTGAAGACATCAGCAACGTTTCTTTCCCCTACTACTGGAAGATGTGATAATCTTCTTTCTCGTTGTTCTTTTTATTTCGTTTGTATTTTGTTTCTGATAATCGTCAATCTTATTTTCTTTTTTGTATAATATGGAAGACCGCTTGGGTTGGTTAGGCTTCTTGACTACCTCAGTGTATTTCATTTGGAATTTATTCTGGTTCGATGAGCTTGTGAAAGCGCTGCTTTCGTCCCATCTGGTAGAGAGCTCGAATGGGTAAAACATTACAAATATCTCGGAGTGGTAATAGATGCCAAGCTAAATTGGGGCGACCATGTCTCCTACGCCATCAACAAGGCAAAGAAGGCAAAGTTCAGTCTGGTAGCTCTTCTGGGGCGAAACAGCGCGCTTGGATTGGACTGCAAACTATTGCAGTATAGGACGGTAATCCAAACCATCTTGCTTTATGGTATGCCTGCATGGGCTAGAATATGTAAGTCCAGATGGAAGGACCTCCAAACTTTCCAAAACGTTACCTTGAGAACCATTGCCCAACTTGACAGGAGAGTTGCAACAGTTACTTTTATTGCCGACGATTTTGATATATTTCCCATTAGAAATCATGTTTAGGAGTTGCTGAAAAAGCTGCTTCCAAATCATCTCGGATTCCAAGGTGCACGAACTGATTTTGGCTGTCACCTGAAATGATTGATATCCGTGAGGGAATGTTTCTCTCTCGTCTCAACCAATCTTAATATTAAAATTATTCCAAAAACCCGTACGTATTGATGACGGGTTTCCCTGATGAATTGAAAGCTGCCATTGTTCGAGTAATGACCAATATGAACCATGACCATTTGATTCGCGCATGTCGACGATTTCGATCTCGCATTGAAGCAGTTATAGAAGCTGAAGGCGGATTCATTGAATAAGATGAAGAACCATCCCAATCCTCAGGTTAAAGGTACTCTTGAGCATCCGCTCACCTTTAGAAGTTTCCTCAGGCTTCGCAGGCTTCGTCACAACCTGGACTTCAATTTCGACAATATCCAAAAGGCCATCTTTCCCGGATACTGGATCTCCTAGCTCCTTGTGTCCCTTGTCCCTCGTCAATCAACAATCATTTCTATCGTCCTGATAGGAAAGGACTCCATCTTATCCTCTGGATGATTAAACTAGGTTTCATCTGGCTTCTTGCCTAGTTCAGTGTACTTCCCCTGGTTACTTTCTGGACAAGTATGGCAGTGAAAGCTTTGCTTTCGGACTGCTCGTTTCGTTTTCCCTGCACTGTTCGATTGTCGATTGTCGTATGCCTCAGTCATGTTGAAAAAATATGTGCGTACTACTCGAAATACGTATTCATGGTGAATAATTCTTGTTGTGGAAAAGCGCTGGCGTCTTGTTTTTGCTGAATTCATATCCACAAGTAATTTAGTTATTTTTTATTTCTTTACACTCGGTGATGGCGAAAGGGAGTTTTCCATCCTTTCCGGCCGTCTGTAACTTGTTACCATAGATCGTAACAACCCTCTGTGTTAGCACCAACTTATATAAAAGCCAGTAAGTCATGGCAGAAACGCTATTTTGACGAATCCTATGGTTCGGCCTATGTCATACTGCACCTTCTGCTTGTGAAAAACGCCAAGGGATATCAGCAGTGGTCGAAGATAACGATGGCAGAGGAATGCATTTTTCAGTGAGATTTCAACAGTTGTCGAATTAGGCAACAGTCCATAAGGCAAATTCTGTTACTTCCCGTTCCTGTCTCTGTGGGTGGGAAGTACTAGAGTACCCACCTTTCACCTTATTCATTAGACCTTTCATCTTATGTGTGTTCCTGTGCCACTTAAATGTTTAACGTTTAAGATGATACAACAAGTGCAAAGTGTGTGTTTTTGTTCTCGTCCTTTGCCAAAGACCTTCACACATATTTAACAAATTTAACAGGTGTCACTGGCGTATATTGTCTTTTGTAACATGTATATTGTAAGATTTTTTAGTGCAATGTATTTGACCAAAATCCAGGGTGTCCATAAAAGAATGTCCCAGTTTCAATGGTATATTAAAACAATAAAATAATGGTAGTGATTTCTTAAATGCAACAAATTTAATTTTATTTCAGACGGGTTTCGGTATTAAACCATCTTCGGTGGGCTACAGTAGTAAGGGTGGAAATACCAGCTTATATAAGGGAGCGGGTCTCTTCTCTGCAGAGACCGTTATTTAATGGTCTCTGCTGCTCTGTTATCTCATTGGTGGGACTGTGACCAATCAGGTGGAGAGAAGGACTCGCTATACAGAATTTGATAGGTGATGATTCATACACTCGATATTCACTCTATACACTCTATGAATCTAACACTATATGGCAAAAAACTGGACTGGGTTGAAACTTATAAATATCTTGGTGTTGTCATTGACTCTAAACTTACCTGGACTCCCCACGCAACTTATGCGTTGAATAAGGCCAAGAGAGCCAAGTTTAGCTTGATTGCTCTGCTGGGCCGGAATAGTGCTCTAAACATTGATAATAAACTCC
>JAHWFO010007936.1:1187196-1265222 GCA_023313115.1 Rhysida immarginata | reverse complement strand
CCCTGTATTTTGTATTATATCCAAACTAGTTTTTATTTTCTGGCTAGAGAATCGAGGAGAGATGTTTGTAATAAAGTGAAAAATAAAACAAATAAAAAATTTGCAAAATTGCTCTCTTAATATTTGAACTCTTTCTGTGATTATACATGAACTGTTATTTTTTTTAAGAGTATAATTCTGTTTTAAATTTATTAATAATAAAAGGTAATAAAGTTTAATATAAGCACAATTGAAATTTTATTTTTGATATGTTGTCATTCATTTTAGATTTTATCATTTTGTAAATGAAAGTTAACAGGAAAATTAGCTTGGAGCCAAAACAGCAGTGGCGCCATCATGCGGTGAAACATAGAGAACTACGGAGTTTCACTACTTCCCTTCTATGATTATGCTACAACCAAGCACCGCCCTCAGTGATGATGCTCGGCATCGTGGCGTCGAATGGCATGAAAATGCCGCCAATCTTGTTCCCGACCGGTTACAGGCTTATCGCGGCCGACTACAAGGACATCTTGACCAAGAACGTTCTGCCCTGGGTGAAAAAGATGACGAGAAATGCGGACTACGTCTTTCAACAGGACGGTGCCCAGCCCACAGTGGCAAGACCGTTCAAGAGTGTTGCGGACGAACATGAATTTCTGGACTTATGGCCTCCTCAGTCGCCCGACCTCAACCCTGTTAACTACAAAGTATGGACGTATAACGAGAGCAAGGCCTGCAAGATCCGTCACAGCAACGTCGACCAGCTGAAAGCATTTATGAAAAGCGTGTGGACCGCCATGAAGAAAGACTACATCCGTAACGTTTGTCGGGCCTTTATACCGCGCCTAGAGCATGTGGTTGCCGCCGATGGCGGTTACATCGATTAATATCCATTATGTACACACCAATATCAATTATGACCATAAAAACCGTGTCTAACTGCATCAATAAGTGCATCTAACGGGGGTCATCACATGTGTAACAGAACTTTTGCAAAACCCGGTACGGTTTTCAGTGTGTTAATTTTAATTCACAAAACTCGGAATACTTCATTCTTTTAATTGCTTTCTCCATAGCTGTCTTTGCTGATGAAACCTGTTTTCAGATGGAAATTAATAATATTTTTTTCCTTCTGAGCGTCTATAATATGAATTTGAACAGTTTACTACGCGGCAAATCATACCGGGCATATTTGAGTCAATTCAGCAAATTTATATACAAAATCGTTCAAATGAGATAAATTTGCGAGCGCCCATAGAATAGAAGCACAACGTGGCCACATATAGTTTACCCACGTTTCCGCTAGGTAGTGCTTCGATCGAACTTGCAAGAGGCGAATAGGTCAGCTCTACTAGCATTAATAAAAAAAAAAGAAAAAAAGAAAAACTACAGCTTTTAATAACTTGTGCTAGGACAAAAGATGTTGCTTGAGACACAGAGACTAATGTGCTGTGGATTAAGTTGGAATAAATTAATGTTTCTTCTATGAACATATAATTTTACAACATTATATCTGCAACTAAACGACATTTTTATCTTGGATTAACTCCAGGATAATGACAAGAACTAAAGATAAGATCATAGACGTATCTAAATAAATCAACGTCGCTATCCATCAATTAATAACGGAAAAAAGGGCTTTATTTTAAATGTTTGATCATAGATGTATCTCTTCGAAGTTTCGTCTTAGCATTTTTCAAATGATCATTATTATTAGTTACTGGAGTATTTCTTTAATAATAAACAATTAATGATTGACATTATCAAGTAACGATAGGTTAAATGGTCATCACTACAGACTGCATGTGCATAAAGTACTAATCCTTGGATAAAGCATTCAAACTTGTAAAAATACTTCATGCAATGTGTAAACGTTTCTATACAATCATTGTATGCCATCTATTAAGTAGAAAAACGAGCGTCTGCCGCAACGAAGCGATTCTAAAGCCAACGTAATCAGTGCTTAAATGTTAAATAGTAAAATATTTTATACTATTCTTCATGACTATTTAATACGATTTGATAGGTGTATCGGTCACTGTTAAAATATGCGCCATTGAACTGATTTCTACAGTTTGTCCAAGCCTTGATCCATATTTACTGATTGACGAAAATAGATTTTGAAAGTTTTTTTTTTATACGTTTCGAGAAAATCGAAATCAAAGACGGATTTCGAAAGACAAAGCGAAAACATGAAGTACCGTAAAGAGCTATTTTTAACAGAATGTTAAAAGTACGAATTAAATATTGTTCCAATTCACAATCCAATCTCATTATGGTATTCTTCAGAAACACCACATCAAAGAAACAAAAGAAATATAAATAGGGAAGTTACAATAATGCTAAGAGCAGACAGAGTACGGTAGAAACAGAGAGAGAAAAAAGGTCTGAGTGAAAGATTTCGTGGAGACACATCTGGTATAAATCTCATTTGCTATGGAAATCCTGTAAAAGTAGAAAAACAAAAAGAGATGGTGGGAGGATTTTTACTCTCCTTTCTTTTCTTTATCCCTTTGGGTTAAAAGTAGAGCTCTAAACTCCTTGCAGGCATTCGTTGTCTTCGCCAACTAGAATTTTTAAAAAAATAAACCGAAATACTTATCTTTATTTTCCACTCTAAAGGACGAAAAAAAAAATTGATGAAAGCTGACATTCGCTGAATTTAATTATAAATGACGTCGTCCCAAGATCACAATTTAATAATTCAATTTGTGCTTTTTTTTATTTATCTCTTATAATTTTCTTATTTAATATTATAAAGGAATAAAAATAAGTGGCAAAAAATTTCTTATTAAATTTAATTTTAAAAGAAGTTACAAAATCAATAACATAAATGTTAAACTAGCACAATATCGAGATTACTTGATATTATGATTAATTAAGCATAAGTAGAATCTTATTTACAGTAACGTGAAGAAAACTAATTTGGTGATTTACTGAAGTTGGTGATAAATTTTGTTTCTTCTTCGTAGAATCAACTTATATGGCGTACTAATATTTCCCCGAGTTTGTCGATACCTGTCGAACCCACATCGAAATCATCCTCGAATAAGTTCGGGAATTATTAGCTCGCCATATAAGTTGATTCTAAAAGAAACAAAATGTATCACCAATTTAAGTTTCTTCATCCTATACAGAAACTATAATGGAATTTCAAAGAATATATTCTTACTTAGTGAATATCCGTTATCCGTTAAAACTTATGACAAATAATATTATATGGTATTACATATACGTATACTATATAAGGTACACACGAAAATGGCTATGCAGTGAATAATACGAAACTATGTACATATATTATTTGAAATCATTGTTCTCATAAGTAAGCTTTATTGTTTTGTGAAGAAATTGAACGAAATTAAATCCTTGAATATTCTAATGCGACGATTGTATATAAAAAACGAGATTTGTGTTCAATTTTCGAGCGTATTCAATAAACATTGAAATTCACTAAATACGAAGAGATTGATTGGACAGTGCACCTTGTCATTTTGACCTGGAAATAATTAAATACAGTTAAAAATGTAACCTGGTTTTGATTCGAAAACGCCTTCTATAATGATATATCTCTTACAGTTGAATTAATTTTTAGTTTTGGAGAAAAGCGTTTTGTAATGGTTTTTATTGAATTAAAATCATGTTAGCATTGCATTTATTTATTTCTGTTTTTTTAAAAAAATAATTTTACTCTGCTAGAATATGAAGCGTCTTTCGGGATTGTTTTTAAATGAATGTTATTATGTTTTACTTTACTTTAATTTAAAACAAACCTCCTGATTTCTTTAAATTGGGATAGAAATATGTAGCAAATTATTTTCATCAAAAAATAAAATCTTGTAAACATTCCAAGGAGGATCTTTAGCTGTGAAGCTGAAATACCCTCCATGAAAAAAATTTGGTGATTTTGCAGGTGTGATGCTCGTTTACATTTTCAACGATTATTTAAAACAAACAATAACTAAACCAAAAATATTTATTTATTTAATGATAAACACGATGTCTTCTAGGTAAATGTGACTCCTCAGCTTTCGATTCTGAAAAGAAGAAAATGCAATTATCACAGACTACCCAGGACAGCATTATAATCGAGACAAATATATTACGAGCTGTTACCTAATACTGTGTTGAGCCATCTTTGGCTTTAATGACAGCTTTGATTCTTCAGAGCATAGAAAAAAATAAGGTTTTTACATTCGTCTTTGGTAAATGTACGCAATGCTTTATTCCCAGTTTGTCGTAATCAAATCAAACTATAAATGAAGGAGAACATGTGAGTTCGTCACGGAAACAATTATTGCACGTTTAAGCATTGTTGGCGCTGGCTTGAAGCACACGCTGAAACAGAAAAGTCACCTGATCATTGTTGTCTGAGCAATAATTTTTATCATCAATCAATCAAACTATAAATAAAGGAGAACATGTGAGTTCGTCACACGAAACAATTTGGATGTGCGAGCTTTGCAACAATATGAATTGAATTTAAAACTAATTACCGCGCAAACTGCGCGCGGATAAAATCTTGTATTTGAATATTGGTTGGTTTTCGGGCTATATCATAGCGCTTTTTCATAGTATTCTATACATCCTCAATGAAATTTAGATTCTGGGCTGTTTCAAATCCATGGAAGGACTTTAATTTGTTGTTCCTCAAATATGTAATCGGAATGTTTTAATTCTATTTATAGAAGGATATAAAATATAGAAGAAAGGCATTTGATATTTAAGGGCTACAGAAAAAATGAAGCATATCACCGATAATTTAGATACATGCAAACAATACAAAATTTTCCTCACCTATGCCAACGATGTTGAACATTTCTCTCACTAGAGGTAGACACGCGTCGTTCTTACCCTACTCCTTGTATTTCTTTGTAATTCACAGAGAATAAAATTAATATCTTACACCGAGAAGCTTTTAATTTTAATAGTCAGATTCTTCATACAGAAAAATATAAGAGATGTATTATCCAAAAAAAAGACAAGCAGAGGCAATGAATAATAAATTAAAAATAATTAATTTTCAAAGCCATAAGCAGAAATAATTAGAACATTGAGTGCCTCATTGGAAATTAAACAGTTTAAAAAAATGATATAAAAATATATGAAAATTCAGTATTTATTAATCATTTCTGCATTTCATCTATTCGTTTTCATATATTGTTTAAGAATTTAAAAAATAAAATGATATCTGATAATCGATGCAGAACAACATTGGAAAATATTTGTTTCTGAAGATTATCCACATCAACTATTACAAACTTTACATAATTCACTGATTTTAATTACAATAATCTCTAGCATAAAAAAGGAAAGAAAAAATCAATAGAAAGATCGGCTGGTATTGAAATTAACAACAGAATTGTAAAACTTCATCAACATCAATATTTCACTAAATGAGGTCAAGAAACTTAAAGAATTGTGAATTTCATTTTAATTCCCCTTTGACTTCTCAGAAAGATATATTTTATTAAGAATCTATTAAGTATGTAATTTAAAATACTGAATTAGATATGATGTTCAATACTGTGTTTTGATTTTATTAGAAAGTTTGGTTACCATAAAAAACATAGTACATATATATTGTCGTCACATGGTACTATGTTTCTGCAAAATCCCATTAATTTCAAAACAGTAAATTTATAGGAAGATAAAGAATGGATATGCCGTAAAATCATTAAGAAATATGCTGATATCCAAATCTAATGAACCAACGGATAATGTAAGATAACATGCCAACATCCTTACTAAAAAGTAAAAAAAAATATTAAAAAATAGAACCTTCGGATAACTCTATGGAATCCTAAAGTCAATCAAATGATTTCTATTTATAAGCGTAAATTGCAATAATCTGGGAATCCAGAATCGTCCCCAATGGGCAATAACCTAAAAATTGTGAGATTAATGTTAAAAGAAAGAATTCATTAATCTCATACATACGATTAATCATATAACAGAATCCTTTCATCTGTTTTCCAACGCATCTTTTAATCAAATTAGATAATTACTACTTAATTAGTGACTTTTATCTAAAATACATTAAAATCATTAATCATATTTACATCAATTTAAGAAGCATAATGTTTTAAGAGTGTGAACAATGATTTACCTGTACTAAATCCAATTAAATTTGCTCACAGTATTTTAGGCACACCTTGTGAGCATAAATATTGATTTGAAGTTTTCATTGAAAAGGAAACGTTTCGTTTTAGAATTAAATATTACAGATGAAGTCAGGAGAAAAAAAAGCATTAACGACCAGCATTTGCAATAGATCCTGTTCTTCTTCCTACCCCCTACCATCCGCCCTTCAACTCCCACCTTCCTTCTCGTGATGGAATTACCAATCAGGTGTAATTGTTAATTAAAAAAAGGTTTTACAAGTGTCATTATTTCTTCCATTATCACCTGTGTTTTGACGGAACTGATGCAGAGTAAAGCGCCCTCATTGGAAGGTTTTTTCGCTAACTAGATGCTCCGTCATCCCTCTCCCTCAGCCCTTGTATAAATGGTGCCGCGAGAGGGTTCCATCTCTTGATTCGGACTGTCAACCCCCCGTCGGGAGCTCAAGGGTAAAACTCAGGTTGGAGAGTGGACGAGTGGCGGCAAATGTCATCGTCAAGTCTTCACTATCCTCCTTTTCTACCTGTTCTTGCTTTACGCCCGGTGGAAAGATAAAGGAAAAAGTTTTTTTAAAATATGTAATTAAAATTAAAATAAAACTAAACTCACCGTGTTTGTGTATGTGCAAAGGTTACTTCTCTCGTTCATTCTCTCTGCAAATAATAAGATGTCATTGAATTACTCGACACCTGCAGTTCCACGGTTAATTGGTTGTCAGTCACTGGTCGGAGGGGGTCGACTTGCCAAGTGCGTGCCTTGCAAGAATGCCACAAGGGGCGAGGATAATTTCACCCGGCTCTTTTTAAATTGCTTGTCATTCATATTTACTTAGAAAAGATTCAGAAGGATTTTTTGTTGTTGTTTTGTTTCGTTACTTTCTACACAAGAAAAGGTGTTTTAAGCTTGCCTTCTGTGAAGAGGCGACTAATGGTTTCCAATTTCATACTTGTTATTCAGCTGCGTCTGCGAAACGATTTGAAACCAATCAGTTAACATTGAAGAGGAAAATATATAATTGTTATTTACTTCATTATTTGCTAATGAAATTGTCAGTTTGAATTTAATATATGTTGCAACATTTAAAATTGTTCTTCAAAGATAAAAAGAAAAGTAGAAATATTCTGTCATACAAGCTTAACCTAATTATGCAATAAAATAACAAGAAGAAATTTATAACGGATTACAGAGCGAATAAACATGAGTCATATTTATTTTTGTATAAATAACTTAGGATATACTTGAATGAAAATGAGATTAATAATAACTTCCATAATTAAGATGTAAAAAATGAAATAAAAAATAATAAAAATAATGATTATGAAGAAAGTTACTTTTCAGCCCATAGTAATTACCAATTTTGGGGTCTAGATGATATTCAAATGATCTCCAAATTGATGTGTAGATTACCATGGTGATAATGCTACTGATGATTTCCAGAAGATTTTGTAGAAGTGGTCTTTTTTAAAGTTGAAATGCCAAAATACACTTTGCAGATGATAAAAGGTGATAATTAGATGGTGTAGGTCTTAAAACTTAAATAATGTTTTCAGGGGAAATCTGACCCTATTTTCAGTTCTTTAGATAATAATAATAATAATAATAATAATAATAATAATAATAATAATGTAACAACAGCAGGGAATATCCCACCAGATAAGCCGGAGGGGGAAACCCCATGTTGCCCCCCACCCCCAACAGGTCGAGCTCCAAAACGGGGTTGATGAAAATACATATAAAAGAAACAAACTATAGAAAGAGTTTAAATTAACAAAAGAAAAATATAAATATAAAACGAAAAGGCGAAGTTAATCATGAATTTATGAATCTAAAACAAAGGACAGAATAAATAAGAACTGTCAAAGACGAAAAACGATAATAATAATGACAATAATATAATTTAATGATTATACCAACAATAGGGAGAAACCAACCAGACAAACCGCCAGGTAAAGCCCCATGGTGGCCCCCCCCCCCTAACAGGGAAATTCCAAATACTAATAATAATAATAATAATAATTTAAAGTAACGATGTGAAAAGAAGTTGACTGGGGTTAGCAGTGGATGGGTATTAACAATGGAAATTAGTAATAATGTTAAGAGGAGGAGAAAAATTGAAATTAATGGTGAATTAGTTATTTTAATTTTAACATGATAATGTTTTAAGGCTGAACATCATTCTACAAAAAACATGATGCAAAATCCGACCCAAAAAAAGCGTGACGTAAACAGTTTTCCATTATTGTGCCACGTTGAAACATTGTGGCAACACCTCCTAAAAAGAAAGCCTGTGCACTGAAAATTCATACATTGTTACATCATCGTAAAAAGGCATTGTTAATCATATTTCCACCAATAATAAGCCCTAAATTATGACTTCTTATGATCATGTAACAATGTATGAATGTTCAGTGCATAGGCTTTCTTTCTAGGAGGTGTTGATTGTGGGCGCCGGCTTAAAGCACGCGACGGTAATGAAAAGTCACCTAATCATTGTAGTTTGGGCAACAATTTCTATATATTAAAACCACGGTCTATAGATATATATGGTCATCGAGCTTCTGCCATTTTCCATTGTTTCGAGAAGCTAAGGAAAACAGATCGCGCCAGGTGCCGCTTAGTAGCACAAGGTAGTAAAGCTCTGTATATACATTGTGTGGACAATGAAGCCATTTTCGCCTTTTTTGGCCTTTTCGTAGGCTCAACTGCTTATTAAAATTCTCGAAAATGACTCGTTTTTTATGCAATTTAACGGGTCATAAGTATACATAATTTACATAAAAAACGAGTGATTTTTCGAATTTTAATAAGCAGTCTATAGTGAGTGAACCTACGAAAAGGCCAAAAATGGCCTCAGTTGCCCATACTTGTATATATATATAGAGCTTTACTAGGTAGCATTCGGATCGTGAGGTCTATCATTGAAATTGAAAATGAAAGTAAGTTTCAAACTCCCTATAGGGTGGCGCTGCAGATGCAGATGGTCCGATTGTACATGCAGCGCCAGTTTTCAATGGAGTTCCCGCCCTATCGGGAGCTAGAAACTTTAGCTTCATTTTAACAATGGAACTTGATGACCATTTATATCTATAGATCGAGATTAAAATTCAAAGCAGTTTTTTTAAGAGCAAAATCGGCACTTCTGGGCGTGCGCATTGATCATTGTTATCGTCGTTAATTGTTGTAATTGTTGTTAATTTGATAATCAAAGCTAGCAAAGTCCCTGCGTAGCCCACGAGAAAAACAGGCCCTGATAAGGCTTCCTAAAGATAAGGCCTGAGCGCGAAAACGTCATACATTGTTACATCATCATACGAGGTTATGTTTAATCGCATTTCTACCAATAATAAGTCCTAAATTATATTTTCGCATAATAATGTAACAATGTATGACGTTTTCGCGCTCAGGCAACACCACCTAGACAGAAGGCCTGCGCACAGAAACCTCATATATTGTTACATCATACAAAGGCGGCTATTGTTGATCTTATTTCTACCAATAATAAGCTCTCAATTTGGCCATTTGACGATGATGTAACAATGTATACAGTTTCTGTGCACAGGCCTTCAGTCTAGGGGGTGTTGGCTGAGGCCTTATCTTTAGGAGGTGTTGCCCTCGCGCGGAAAAGTCACCTGATCATCTTAGTCCGAGTAACAATGTAACCTTCATTGTTTTCATCTTGAATTTAAACAATCAGCAATTTTTCGTTTCTTGGAAACAATGAAGATTGGATTGTTGCTTGGACTAAGATGGTCAGGTGACTTTTCCGCGTCAGGGCCTGTCTTTCGCGTGGGCTACGAGTCCCTGATTCTGACGTCTTTGTGGAGAGGGTTGTTTATGATTGTTTATGAAACCACACAGTTGTTTACTGTCAAATTTTGGCGGGTTCCATCTAGTTTTATTTAAATCTTTAGTTCAGAGGTATTATAAAATATATTGAAAGTGTTGTAACAGATAGCGCCACTATACTTTGTTGTCTTACTTAGCAAATTCGTGTAATGGCCAACACGTGTGTTTGCGTTCAGTGTTTGGAATGAAGACTAATGAATCCTAGTGTATTGGAATAAACTATTTTTCATTAAATAAATATATTTTATTATTCACAAGTTAATTCATAATTTATTATTTTGAATCACTGAGGAATCAATTAAATATTCATTTAGATCCAGTGATGCTTTTTGAAGTCTTCATCTTATTTATAATTTATGCGCTTATTGAATTTCTATGTGCTTTGAAGTGCTTAATTTATTTCTACAGATTCCTTCCTCTCTCTCTCCATAGTTAAGAATAATGTTCCGACCCAAAAAAAGCGTTACGGTTGATGCAATAATCATTACGGATGAGGCAATAATTTTAATGATGAAAAATATTAAAATTATTTGAATGGCGTACGATAAATTCCTCACTGAACATTCATGAGTTATTCAATAATTTTAATTTTGCGTCACCCGTTTTGTGATTTTAGATACCGCGAAAAGCTTGCACGTGTCATGTTTGTGGTTTCACATTCGACTGTGAGCACAGACGCACACCTTAAGCATAGTCGCTGTGTTTACTCAACATATCGAGAAATTCGATACCCGTGCTTATATTTCATACTTCAGTTATCATAAGCCCTTACTCAGTATAACCGGTGTAAATGATTCTGTAGACTCTTCCATTGATAAATAAATAAAAGGTTTATGTAGCTACAGTAAAGGTTTAGTCGCATCCAAAAACATTATCATGATTCAATGCTTCGGACTGCAGATTCGAAATTAAGTCACTTTTATTACTTCTTTCTTTCTTCTCTGTTTTGTTATAACTTGTCTTTTTTTATTAATTTCATAGTGTGGTTTGGCCAAATTTTTCTTTTTATTTAAGTGTAAGCCTTCTTTTATTAGTATTTTTTATTTTTTTGATATGACTTTGAATTTTTCTCAATCTGGATGGTGTAAATTTTCAATACAATGAAGCGCCAATCTGTTATTGAGGTCTTTTATTCGTATTGCCCTTCCATGTTCTTTGATGTAAGTATTGCCATTCTTTTCGTTTGGCCTGTATATCTGTGTGCACATTGTTTAAGAGTATGTTATATACAATGTTATTAATTTGCCATTTGTTTCTATTAATTGCACATGTTTTCTCAAAATTTAGATTTTGTATATGGTATTAGTGAGGGTACATTGGTAGATTTTTGTTGTGAATATTGCGTTTAGTAAATTGTTTTGTATTTCTGGTATGATTTTAATGTTATTTATCTCTTCTAAGATTGCTTTTCTGATTTTTAAATGTCTTTGATTAAGGGATAGAATATCGTTAAGTAATTGGAATTACTGTGGACTGAAAAGTGATTTTCTTCATCATCTTTATTTTTATTGTTGTTTATTTTATTTATTATTTAATTATTTACATCGTTAATTATGGAAGTATTATTAATCGCATTCATTCAGGTATAATTTATAAATATTCAAAATACTTTCCAAAGTGAAACAACTTAGGATAGTTTAGGATTAGAATGTGCACTCTAAATTGCTTAAAATTTAACCTCTAAGCAGAAATTCCTCAGTTTATATTCACATTCGAATATTATCAAATGAACGTTTCTTACGAAAATATTTACATATTTAATTATGTGCTTATACGTTCTCTTTTCATAAGTTATCATTTTTGTTATGTCGGTTAAAACATACTAAAAAATATACAAGCTTTATAATGTATATGTACATTAGTTCTTTGTAATGCTTTTAAGTAACAAAGTCTTGAAGTAATAATGGAAGAAATGCTTTTATTTTTTCTTTATATTAAAAATATTTGTCTACTATATTAAAAGGCTACTTTTCAGATGTTAGCTGAAGTCTTATGTCCGAATAAATCAATGTGATTTTAATTATATCTATATAAACAAAGCATTTATGAATTCTTTTTATTTCTTTTAAACACATTTAATAAAAGTAAACCAAAGAGTATAACTTTATAAAAAACGTACCCTTTTCCTCAAAGAAAGTCATGAGCCTGACTGCTCATTAACTTTCTTTTTTTCCAATAATCCTTTGGTAACCCCCGTGGTGGATGGAGAAAGAAGTGCGTTTCAGTTGAATCGTGACCGGTGTGAGGCACGAAGACGGCCGGGGGGGGGGGGAGGCCTCCAGCAGCTCCGCCATTAGTTTCTAGTGGGAGGAGCCAAACGATGCATTAAATTCGGAACGCAGTGTTAATATTTGCACACGTCATTCTCTTCCACGTCACTGCCATGCTCGAGGCTTCGATCGAGAAGGCCGACGTGGACGTAACAGCCGAGAACATGGAAGATGAAAAGGGAAACACACCTCCTAGTTAGAGTGGAAAGATTTGCCTGCCCAAGTGACTAATTTACGACTTGCTTCAGTAGATAACTTTGCTCAAGATGCGAATAAAATCCGACGTATTATTTATTCTATTTTTAATTTACTGTTTGCAGTTTTGTGTTTATTCGTAATAATTGTGTAATTGTAATTATGTAAGTGGAGGTTAAATATCTTTCAAAGGCCATACGTGTAAAGCCAAAGCTTTTTGTACTAATTAGTTTCTACGTTTAGTTACATTATTAATATAAAGTCTTTGTTTCTATCAGTATATTTTATTATTCATATTGGTCAGAGGTCGTTTATTTATTTATTTATTTATTTATTTGAAGGAAGTACAGAAGATATCCACTTAGGTCCGGTATGGCCATTGGTCGACAAGTTTGGTCCCTGGGTGGAAGCAATCTAATAGGTATTTATTAAATTGAGAACAGTTGCAAAATTGGTGGGATATTAATAGGTGGATTTAGTTAGAAGAGTCTTCAGTTTGGATTTAAAGGTAGATATGGAAGGGGTAGTGCGTAATTCGGGGGAAAAAGTATTCCATAGCTTGAGATGGAGATACTGTTATGTTGATAAGTGTATTTTATTGCTAACTTGGGTAGGGAATCTTTGTTACGTAAGTTATAAGAGTGGAGAGGGGAAGAATTTTAAATGTTAGGAGGGAGGATTACTGAAAACTTATTATTTAAGACTTTATATATGAAGAGAGCTAATTGAAATGAGTATAAATGGTAAATGGGTAATATTCCTACAGAAGGAAATAGATGGGAGACATGGTCGGATTTATTTAAGTTTAGGTAGATTCTTACGAACCATTTTTGTAAACGATGTAATCGTAATAGATTGATTTGGTAGTATGACCCCAGAATTGTATTCCACATATAAGTGAAGATTGTATTAGTGTGTAATATAGGAGAAGTAAGATCTTTTTTGGGAGGAAGTGGAAGCGGGAAAACATGCCTAAACGTTGATTTAATGAGGATGAGAGGATATTTATATGGGAATCCCATGAAAGGTTGTGTGAGAGATTGATGCCTAGAAATTTAACATTTTTAGAAGGTTAAGGGTCAGATTATTGTAAATTAGAGAGATGTTCAGAAGATCTAATTTTTTGTTACGTTGATGAAAAATGATGTAAGTAGATTTCTCGATATTTAAATGTAAGCTATTTAATTTGTTCCAGTTTGATAGGTTGTTGAGTATATGGTTAATTGTGTGTTGGATTAGTGATAGAGATGAGTCAGCAAATAATAGAGTAGCGTCATCGGTGTATAGAATTGTAGTGAGAGGAGTTAGAGCTAAAGGTAAATCATTTATGAACATGTTGAAGAGCAGTGGTGATAAGACTGAACCTTGAGGGACACCGGTATTTCGGGTTAAAATGGAGGAAGAGATATTGGAAAGAGTGAGTGGGTATTGTCTGTCTTTTTAAAAACTTGCAATCCACTGAAACGGTAAACCACGAATGTTGAAAAAATGAGTAAGTTTAAATAGGAGGAGATTATGGGGGATAGAATCGAAAGCTTTTGAGAAATCAAGGAACAGTCCCACGACGATTTTGCTAGTTGTCATGTTGGTGATTATGTATTCCATGAGTTCATGACCAGCTGTTGTAGTGTTACGTTTGGGGGTAAAGCCGTGTTGCGAGGAGGAGAGCAAATTATTAGTATGTACGTAAGAGGATAATCGGGAGTTGAAGAGTTTTTCAAAAATTTTGGTATACCAGGGCAAAATGAAAATTGGTCGGTAGTTGGTGAAGTCGGTGTGATTGCCTTTTTATGGAATGGCAGAACTTTAGCGAAGCGGAGGCAGTCTGGATAGATGCCTTGAGAAATAGAAATGTTGAAAAGTAAGGAGAGGGGGGTTGAGAACCCAGTACAAGCCGAGATTAGGATTATAGAGCAAAGACCTAGGGAATCAGGGTGATAGGATGTATTAAAAGAATTTATAATTGAAGCGACTTCTTCTTTTTTTTGGGGGGGGGGGGAGGACGAAAAAAGCGCTGTGATTTGGAGGCTTAATTGTCGTGTAATCGAGGCGGGATGACGAAGTAGTAGGTGTTTTAGGTAACAGGGTTTCTAGGAAAGTTATAAGAAGAGGAGGATTTATGGAATTTGAGTCTGGAAAAGATAGTATAGGGGGAGAATTTCCATGTATAGATCTTCATTTGGATTTGTTGTTGGTGACCCTACTGAAGAGCTGGTTAAAGTAGGTCTTCTTCGCTTCATAGATTTTTTTGCGAACGTAGTTGGAGAAAGTTATAAAAGCATGATTGATTTGATTGATTTGTTTGGTATTAACGTCCTTTTCAACTGCCATGGTCATTTCAGGACGGCGTTATAGGGGCCGCAAATTTTGCCTCGCAGGGGCGTGATCTCAGGATTTTCCCCCTGAAAAAATCCCCGTCGTCCACTATTAGACTGAAGATAAATAGTGGGGGTGGGGTTGAATTGTAAAGGTTTTTCATGAGATTGTTTAAATCTGAGGTTGTGATTGGGAGAATTAGAGAAGGCATTGGGTTATTGAAGAGTGAGGTAGGCTGTTATAGGAGGTAAGGTTGAAGGGTTGAAAATAATAAAAGCTTATATATAACTGAAGTTACATAGCATACAAACATCAATTGGGGCAAAGCAATTAACAGAGAAAAGTGAAGTAAAATTATGACTAAAATAGATTGAGAAAAAAATAGTATTTAAATACAGAATAACTGTAAAAAACAAATTAGAAATCGTTGATGTTGCGGATGTTGAAAATTTTGCCCTCAGAGTCTTTAGAAAGTATCCTGCCGCCGAAAGACCACACGTTCCTTGGGCCTAGCTTGATTTTAGCTGCACATAAAAGACGGTACCGAGATGGAGTTAGGTCATTAGCAATGTAGACCGGGAAATCAGCAATATGATATCCTCAAAGCTTCTTGTGACTTTTTATTATGACATCTTTATATTGCGATGATGAGAATTGGAGAAGAATAGGCCGGATTTTGGTGTCGGAACGGGGCCCGATTCGGCGAGCCGTGATAATAGCTGAGGGGTTAAGGTTCACGTCCAGTTTGGTAGCGAAAAGATCAAGACATTTTGCTGAAGTGGTTTCCATGGTAGATTAGGAGAGACCACATATTCTTATGTTGTTCCTTCTAGCATACTGCTCTATGTCATCTATTTGTTGTTGAACAAGAGTTAATTGTGAAGAAGGGGGAAGAACTGAAGAATTTTTCGGGGAAGAGTAAAGAGCGTTGAGGTTCGTTATGGAAGAGTCTATGTTGTTGATACGGGAAGTTAATTCCTCGATGCGGGCTTCACTGGAGGAGATACGATAAATTAGATCGCTTAGTAGAGTGTCTAATTTCTGGATAAGGCGCTGAAATAGGGAATCCAAAAACTTATCCAAAATGTCAGGATTCGAAAAATAGTCCGCAATGTTCTGTTCAATTGACGAAGGCATAGGGACGCCTGATTTAGGTGACGAAGGAGAGTTAGCCAATATTTGTCGGGTGCAAGGTTTATTTAAATTGTCTACTTTGGGCATTCTGAGAATAGAAGGAGCTAGAACGGATCAGGTTGTGGCCGAAAATATGAAACGACGGACAGGCAAATTGAGTATTTAATCAGAGTTACCTCACTCGATTGTGGAGTCAGCAGCAGAGGCTGTCGAGCATTATTTATTTGATGTGGTAAGAGAAACTGGATGAATGAAAAATTGACGAGATGTGAGTGATTAGAAATTCTTAAATGGGGCAAAGCAAGTATATTGCCCAAACGATGTTCAACTTAAGACAAAAAGCACAAGGATATACGAAAGATTAGTGGCGGACGCAACAAAGAAGAAATAAATGATTTACTCCCGGTCGTAACAATGGTAGACGTAGAGGAGAGTCTTTGTTAAAAATAAATGTTCTTATAGAGGATATAGATTTTAAAAATCAATGTAATATACAAAAAAATTAAAAGGAAGCGGTGGAATACGACCTGTAATTCGGAACCAAGCACAGTGAGACCTGGATGTACCATAGACTCGAAATACTCAGTAACAGTGGGTTGGAGACAGTAGGTATCGAGCAGGACACAGTTTTAACGCGAGCCGATTGAGCGTTGCGGCATTTCATTCAACAATAGTAAAGTCGATTGAGCGGCATTTATTTAACTATATCTAATTTTATACATTCTGTAGTTAAAAATTTCTTCAACCACGTACGTTATTCCTAAGAAAATAATGCCTTTGTCCATCACACATGAGTGGAGTAATATTTCAGATTTCATTGGTTCCATTTTCATTAATATTTATTAAATAATTTTATATTTCAAAAAATATACTTGTATTTGATCACAGTAGCCCAATTACTTCTAAAACTATGCGACGTTTGTAGCTATGTACATATGGATGCTTAAAATAATACGTGCTCTGTTTAATGTTATAAGCATTTTGTCATTTGGAAATGCTAGGTTTTTTGATTCAAAGGAAAGTATGCACTTGGCTTTGGGAAAACAGTGTTGTTCGCATTCCAACAACGAGGATACTGTACATTAAAGCGCCCTCGTTGTGGACGTTTTTTTAATGGTCGAGATCAAAGAAAACGTTCCCACTTATAAAATCAGACACTGATGAAAACTTAATAGTTTTTCTTGAGGTTTTCTAATTAACCTAGGTTTACCAACAAAAGACTACAATAACAACCTCTCCTGGATTAACTCTCCTAAAATACGACATTGGGGAGGGAGAGAGCTCAGCCTTTATTTGTCAACTTAGAACAATTCTCCCTTAAGGGGCAATAGAGGAATAAAAAAATAGCAACAGGTTAATAAATTATAACTATAACATCCTTTATAATATTATATCAAAATTCGCATAGCAAATGTAAAGTTCACTTTTAACTCAAAAGTAATGTTTAGAGCTCTTTAAGTTTGTTTTTTTTTATTTTATTTTATTTTTCTTGGATGATCTTTGTTTCGTTATTCGGTCAAAGTTACGGAAATGTGGGGACCTTTAAATTTCGGAATATTCTTAGTGGCTAGGTCTAATGGCACGCGGTGATTCAAATAAACTAAGGGGGTATAAAGTATGCGAAGCTGGGGTAAATTCTTTCGCTTACTACGCTTTCATGCGGGACAGGATAGGGAAGAGTAAAGATAGGGGGACGTACACCCCACCCACACCTTTCGATATCGCCGTCTCGATTTTCTCAAATGAACGTCGTCATCTTTATTCGTAATGCTCACCCTTCAATACTACGTTCCTCATACCTACGATCTTCATTTCAGTTTGACTGTCGTCTTTTGGCTTGGAAAGTGCTGGAAGTCTCCGTCGTTTTCTTCAAAATTTCTAGTAGTCGTCTCGCATCACACGGTGACACGTTCCGGGCTTCGAAGACGGGTTGCTCAGGAACTGGAACGACGAAGGCGAACGGCAGAATGATCCAATGGGGTCCGGAATTCATCCTCTTTGGGTCGGGATTTCCATTATGGCGCCTTTCGAACGTGGTCAAGCGGGATACGAAGACGTCTTACGTCAAACCTCCGTCGTTGGCGTGGGGCCTGTCGACTCGTTTTTGGGGAAGTAACTCACATGATTACTTATAATTTTTTTTTATTATTTTTGTCCGAACATTAGGGTTGTTTTTGAAAATCAACGACAGCTTAACCGTCGACCACCTTCAATGGCCTTCGTGTTCTGTTAATTTTTTTTTCAGATTTCTATTTTTCGTCAATAATGTAATTGTTTTTCAAGGCTTTGCAATAATAATACGAGGGGCGTTCAGATTTGTACCAAGATTTTATTTTTTATAAAATCAGGAAACTGCAACATACACAAACACACACACACACACACACACTAGTTATTGCTGAAAGAACTCTCCTTGCTTCTCTACACATTTTTTTCCGGCTATCTGGAACCATATGGATACCGGTTCTGTAAAAATCTTCAGGCTGATGTCGAAATCACGTCAGGACAGCCTTTTTCACTTTCTCATTGGAGCCGAACCTCTGCCCTCCCAATAATTTTTTCAATGGTCCAAAAAGGTGATAGTCACAAGGGGAGAGATTCGTGCTGAATGGCCGAAGTGTAAGATATCCCATTTGAGTTCCGTCAGTGTGTCCATAGCCAGTTTGGCTGTGTGTGGTCGGCATTGTATAAAACAAACGCCACTGGTAAGGATTTCTGGTCGCTTTTTCCTTATTGCCGGCTTTAGGGACGTCCTCAAAATGTCACAGTAGTAGGGTGCATTTATGGTTCGATGTTCTTCCAGAAAATTGACATGAATGATACCCTTAATTTCCCAGAATACAGTCGCTATCTTTCGTTGCCGACGGTGTCATCTTGAATTTCTTGGGTCGTGGTGAGTCCGTGTGTCGCCACTCCATGTGCACACGCTTGCTTTCAGAAGTATGGTGATGAATCCATGTCTCATCGGTGGTCACAACACGCCGTAGGAAGCCGTCACCTTCTCTGCCGTATCGCTGCAGCAACGTGGAACAGATTTCCACCCGGGTGGTTTTGTGATTCTTGGAGAGTTGCTTAGGGACCCATCTGGCACAGATCTTGTTGAATTTCTGCTTATCGTTGATGATGGTCTCCACACTGCCAATGCTGATGTTCAGTATTGAAGCCAATTCTCGAACATGAATCCGCCTATTGTCTCTTATCAGCTCTTTGTTCGTACGATGATTGCATCATTGAGAGCTGTTCCTGGCATTGCCTTATGAGGTTTATTACCGGTGGATTGTCGCCCTCCTTCAAACTTTTGGCACCAAGCAACAACGGTTGGTCGAGACAAACATGACTTGGTGAACTGTCTTTGAAGTCTGATGAATTTCAGATGCTTTCACATCTTCGTTGTGGAGATAGATGATTATTCGTTGTTCCACTTTGGTCAACACATCGCTGTCCGCCATTTTGTTTAAACAAACAATCGGTTATCATGGCAACCGGATGAATGGTGCTGTATTTGCATGACAGGCAGTAGTTACCATCCCAACAATGAAAGTTTAGATTTTTACAACAATGAAATTTACAAAAAATAAAATCCAGGTCAAATTTGAACGCCCCTCGTAACATACTCGTTCCAAAGCATTGTCGAAATGGATGGACGAAATATCATTTAAACAGAGGATTGTTGTATAAACAGGTATTATCTTGAACAATAAAAGTTCACCATCAAGTTCATTTCAGAGTTCAGAATTGCAAACAATAAATTGACTCTAAAAATGACTTAATGCAAACGTCGTATTGAACGAACTAATAGGAACTAATAAAACACTAAATCACAATAAACGTTGAAGGAAGACAAACACTTTTTTTCTTCTTCTTTTGTTTTTTTTTAAAGAAAGCAAAAAGGGTAATTCTGGACGTTATACTAAACAATTGTGCACCGGAGGAATTGTAACCTAACCTAACCTTTCATGTAGTGACGGTTTTATTTATAGCCCCATCCCTTTCAAAAAAGCATTGTACTGTCTATAAAAGTTTTGAAAGCTTGTGTAGGTATCTTTAATAAGAATATAGTTGAATACATTATATATCAAGCTTCCAGCTGTCTGTTCACGACTTTCTTGCACAATTTCCCAAGTTATCAGTGGATGACCACTTAGGTCATCTTCTTGAGGAGAATCCTACTGTCTAAGAATCTCTATATTAAGGTTGAAAACTGAAGTCGCTTTATATTTTAGCTTTATATTAATTTTATTACTGGTTTAAGATAAAAATGAAGTTTTTCTTTGCTCTTACCTTCCCTTTTTTAAACCTCATGAAACATCAACTGAGTACATGTAAGCAAATAATAAGGACATTAAGCTTATATGAACGATACATGATAATGAAATATGCCACAGAACTGCCTCGTTTTAAATTTCATGTGTGTGTGATGGTGCAAAATTGTACACAAAAAATGTAATGTTAAAATGTGTTTCTCTCTGACAATATTCATACTTTTAAGAAACGTAAGAGATATGTCGAATTACTTTTCTGGTCAATGCATATAATTATGTAGCTTGACTTACGTACACGAAATTTTACTCCGTCAAAACAAACTAAAGCTCTCTTTGGACACTGGAGGACGAGTTCATCAGAAGGCAAAGCGTTGCCTCTCCGGTGGATCATCATGGAGTGAAGTGATATTTTAGCGTACGGCAGGAAATCCCTGAACCATTATTAAAATAACACAAGTTTATATTAGCAGTGTTATGATGTGGAGTATATTTTCTAGACATTGTCTGGGTCCGCTGATATTCCTGAAAGGCACTACCCCTCCCTCGTTGCGGATCAGATACACCCATTCAAGTTGACTGTTACCCTGGAGTAGATAAGATATTCCAGCAGGATAATGCGAAATGTTGTACAGCGAAAACTGTCCAGAATGTTCGAAGAGCACGACCTAGAATTCTAAGTACTTACCTGGTACCCTAATTTTGCACAGCCAACTTTGGTGGAATGTCGAAGAGTTGACAAAAAAAATTAAGTCCTTTCCCCATTAACGCGTAATCTATGACATATTTTTCAATAAAGACAGTAATAATTCGTTACTTAGAGCCTATTTTAATTTTTTAAGATGTTAAGGATTCAATGCTTTAATTTCGACAACTTATCAAGACCTTTAATGTGGTACATTATATTCCCGTTCTGAAAATACTTTTGTGCCCTCATTTTCATTTGAAGTGACGATAACAGCTGTGCACTATTTCCAAACTCATATCTCTCAGAAGCCGATATTACAGCTTCTCTGTGTCTCTAGTACATATGTAAATCCCTTATATTATCACTTTCTCTCTATGCAAGAATGTTCTTAATAAACGGGAATTTGGATCCATATTTAAAAATTACCCGAATGTGTTTTTGTAGAAAAACAACAATGGTTGGTTGGTTTATTAGAAATTTTGGCGTCGACTACTAAAGTCATGTTGCGCCTTTTACACAAGTTATATCTGTACCCGGCCGGGACAAACACAAACATCCATGCCCACAGCGGGATTCGAACCCACGACCAGGCGGATTCGAGAACTAGAAAGCCTACGCCCCAGCCATCTCGGCCACCTGGCCGGCTAAACAACAATGGAGTGCGTGCAAGAGTTAGCTTATTGGATTATTATGATATCTTCAATTACATCCTATAATAGGATCAAGACATAACATACAACGTACAGTCTGCCGAGAAAGTCTAGTCTCACGCAATGTTCATGAATCTGGAAAACTGATAACGATAAATGACTGTAAATGTTATTTTCGTGAAAAATATGTTATTTGAAAGGTAAAAGCCATCTGGAGAAACAGATGTCACTTCTCGTGCGCAGAAAGTATGGTCTCACCCCCAAATGTTTACAGTTTATGAGCTCCTAATGCCCAAAAAAATAGTGAGTCACAATAACTAATTCTTGGAACAACCTCCATTGTTTAGAATAATTTTTATAGTCTCTTTGGCATTAAACCATACATTTTTAATGTAATCTTGAGAGTAAATAATAATGATTATAAACTGGAGATGCTCTCCAGCATAGGTAATGATTTTTCGATTAAAAAATGAAAGGAAAAATTCTGCGAGCTGGATTCGAACCAGGAACCTCGACTATTATGGCCCAATTGGTAGAGGCGTCGGCCATGATAGTCGAGGTTCCTAGTTCGAATCCAGGTCGCAGAATTTTTCCTTCCATTTTTCAATCGAAAAATCATAATCTTGAGAGTTTGTCACGTGTGCAGTGGAAATGATGCGAAATAAGCATGTCAGAAACAAGGGACTAAGGAATATGAAATGTAAATACACTTAACTTTTTTTTCAACCTTAATATCTACTTAAAAATTAGCTCTTGACTCGTCACATTATACTTGGACATAATGTCCTTAAACCTGCTGATATGAGGCTCCATTGGTCCTTTAAAGTAGAGTATACCTCCCAGGACGTATGCAACCTTTTTAGAGAACGGTGCAGATCCCTTGTTTTTTGGCATAATTCCTGGATTTAACAGCATCAATTAATTAGCAGATAATTATATAGTTGTATCCCTTATTTCGAGCTGTTATTAGTACAATCTCGTTCAACCATAAGGGAATCCAAATAGAAATATTCAGTCAGTACTGTCGCCACAACCGTTGTGAGCGCAAAAGTTCAATCCCTCGTCGCACGACGACGCTTGAAGAACACACACAATTAATCAACGCAGAACACACAAAAATTGCTTGCTGGGTAGAGGCGAAATCGTCACAGTATTTGTATTTGCTGCTACCGTAGTTGTATTCCTTATTTCTGTCACGTGTACAGTGGAACTTATGAACATTAATTTTTAAATCCAATGTTACCTCAAATTATGAGTAATCCACCACCCATCTGTCTGCGGCTCAAATTCTATATTTCATTTCGCAAATCATTAGAAAAAGTAGCTAAAACCATCATATCCGTCTAAATTTACCTGCTTCTTATCAGAAAAATTCACTTTTTCCCATTTCCGATTTCCAAGAGATGTTCCTTCCCAAATTCCAAAAGGGCTTATTTGTGTCGATCGGTGAGCCCTGGTTTTCGCAGTGATATTTTTCCTTTGTAAACATGGTGTGTCTTTAAGAAATTGCTGAAAAGATCTTAAACTTGCTTCTACACACGATGAGCCTTTATGTGCCTGCCAGACATGAAAATTAGAGGCGATCCGCAAATTCTTGCGTTTGTCATGAGCTGACATCACCTGGTTTTCCGTATGTTTCTTGATTGTTGATATAATTCTCTATTACCCTCCCATTGCAAACAAGATTGGAACCTCTGCTGCATCGGTAAACCATATTATTCGTCAAGATTTGAAATTAAAACCTCGTCATAATGCCCGAGTTGACACTTTGTTGCCAAGACCCACTGCACAGAGGCGAACCAAAAGCAGAAAACTGTGTTACACTATTTTCCAGGCGACAGATGGAAGTACATAGTCACTTTGTATGAAGCTTGTGTTTATCGAGAGATAGCAGGAAAAGGGCAACTCCATAAAGATAACAGGATGATATTCGATTTGGCTGGGAGCCTCGATGCAAGGAGAATTTTCCGGAAGGATTCATGGTAATTGCTGGGTACAACTATATTGGATGTCTGACCAAAAAAGATGGGATTAAAGCAAAGATAAATGCTGCCTACTATCAGGAAAAGGTCTTGGAACACTTACATCGTAACGATATCCCATGTTATATGGCCCTAGGGCGAAGGACATGTACATTCACTAGGACAAAGCATCTAACCATATCACTAAATCGACTGTCCAGTACTGTGCTCAAATGGAACAGGAAATGGGTTCTCATGCATCCCTGTCAAGTAACCCGATGTCTCTCCTATAGATTTTTTGTGAATTCGTTCTCCTTAAAAGAGCTTTTCATATAAGATGTCCGAGAACACTTTCAAGGTCATGAAAAGCCTGTCAAAGGGGTGGATCAGAAGCGATTGTGGAAGCCTCTTACATTGTTCATTGTGGAAGCCTCTTACAGTAGAAACTAAAATGTCAAGAAAGGGCCATCACATAGACCTACGGAAGAAATGTATTCCAGTAGACCTACGATAAATGTATTCCAGTAGACCTACGATAAATGTATTCTCGTCACTATAAACATGAACAACACTCCATAATACATATTTAATTTACAATCTGAGTGGTGGTCGCGGAAATGGTAATTTTTATAGTGCTGGTGGTAATGCTGTAGTATTGGTCGCGCGTGACTAGTGCCAACCAGTGTTGCTTGATCCCTGTCGAGGATTAACAAGAAATGAATCGTCCCCAGGACGATATAGGAAAATAGCGGAAGGCCTGAGTCATTTTTTAACCCCTTTTTCTTTACTTTTTAACCCCCCAATTTATTTTTATCAAAACATTGATTTTCTCGAACATAGTATTTAGGAAATGTAAAAAAGCTCTATCGTGTTCTTTTTATCATCATTTCCGATCGAATGATATATCACATGTCATATCTTTTCATAGTTCTAAAGACCAAATGCGTGCCATCCCCACAACTCCGACATCACTGGGACAATTTGGCCCAAATTTCATAGTAATGTAGATCTTGCCTAGAGGAATCTACATAACTTGGTTACATATCTAAATACCACGCAGATCACTTCGTTCCTGTACCTCCCATCCCCCTAACTTCGACCCCAGTGCACCAATCAAAACCAAACTAAATAGCGAAGTAGCTACGTTCAGAGTTTCAATCTTCTACGTCAAAATTTCGGGATGTCTGTTAATGAAAGTGTGATCATATTTATACTAAATGTTTTTTTTTATTTTTTTGAGTTCACAAAGTTAAATTATCCTTTTGCATTTGACCGAGGTGGAAATGAATAATCAAAAAAAAAAAAGTGACTTAGTTTCGAATCTGCAGTCCGAAGCATTGAATCTTGATACGTAATGTTTTTAGATGCTAAAAACAAATAAATATTTAATACAGTACGTCAACCTTTTTAATTATTTATCAATGGACGAGTCTACAGAACCGTGTATCTCGGTAATACTGCCTAAGGCCTTATGATAACTGAGGTATGAAATATAAGCACGGGTATCGAGTCTCTCGATATGTCGAGTAAACATAAGAATTAAGAGTTCTTTTAAATTTTCTAAATAATACATTCGAGAAAATCAATTTTTTGATTAAAAAAAAATTGCGGGGGTTAAAAAGTGGAGCTAAAGAAGTAAAATTAGATGAACTCAGGGCTTACTATACTTTCGTCGGGAGGATTAATTTCTTGTTCTTAACTATAAAGAGGAAGGAATCTGTAGAAATAAATTAGCACTTCAAATCACAAAGAAATTCAACAACCGCTTAAATTATAAATAAGATGAAGACTTCAAAAATGCATCAAAAGATCTAAATGAACATTTAATTGATTCCTCAGTGATTCAAAATAATAAATTATGAATTAAATTATGAGTGAAAACATATATTTATTGCAATGAAAAAGAGTTTATTCCATACACTAGGATTCACTCAAAAACTGAAAGCAAAACGTTAGGTCATTACTCGAATTTGCTAGGTAAGACTGCGAAGTATAGTGGCGCTATCTGTTATCACACTTTCAATACATTTCATAATATCTCTATAGTAAAGATTTAAATAAAAATTGTTGCTCAGACAACAATGGTCATGGGAATTTTTAGTGCCGGTATGTGCGTCAATCCGGCGACAACAATGCTTAAACGTGCAACAACAATTTAAACCTTGTGTAGTGTAACGCTTTTTGGGGTCGTTATTTCCATCATGTTTTTTGTAGAATGATATCCAGCATTTAAACATGATAATGGACAGACAGACAGACGGACATAGTAAAACCAATAAGTCCTCCATTCCTCCGCTACTTAATAATGGGCTGACATCATTTTAAGTGAATTTCCATACTGCAACAATAATTATTATTATTCCGTTAAGGAAATTACTAGAGGTAAACTCTTAGTCCGTCTAACAAATCATATACACTGCTCAAAAGAATTAGGGGAACACAATATAGAACGCCTATGTTACATAATGAATGAAAATTTCCGTACAACCCCATGAACACATGAAATGGTCTCAATTTATTCAACAAATAAACAAGTATATGGCTTAATTTCCAAGCATCTTTCGAAAAATCAAATGTCAGACGTAAACCCTGGTGAAACTTAAGTTAGAGAACTGCTCTCAAGAAGGGATCTCAAAACATCTTTAGATACACGTCTCCCTAGAAGTGTTCTCTAGTAACGTGTATTCCCTCCACGAGCTCGAAGGGCCCTCTGCGCATCTACGACGCATCCTCTGCACAAGTCGACGGATATCTGCCTGAGGAATGTTCTTCCCATTCTTCAATGAGCACCTGCAAAAGGTCGCGCAGTGATTATGAACTTGTTGGACATTGCCTCGGGAGCAAGCATTGCCGAATTTTCATGATTATCACCAAAAATCACTGAAATGGGAAGATTTTTGTATTTTGGGCACATACGTGGCTGGAGTGATTGTTTCGGGGACATACGTGGCTGAATTGACGTGTTGCGGGCACAGGGGGAGTGAAAATTTTGTTAACTACGACCACCGGTTAACTACTGCTTTGCTTCTGATTGTAAGAACGTTGAAAAAAATTCGCTTGTCCATTTCCTTAGGTAAGTATCGAAAGAAGCTGAATAAGCATGTCCTACGCATGTCTCCGGGTCTCCATTTCTACGCATGTCCCCATTTCCTTATGCGTCTTTTAAGCATGTCCTACGCATGCTCGTTCGGATTAATGTCCGGATTCATTGCTGGCCACTCCAATGTTGGAATGTTCCGTTCTTGGAGAAATTCCTTAGTGGCATGTGGCGTATGCGGACGAGCATTATCCTTCATAAGAACAAAATCAGGGCCCACAACACAAGCAGCAGGCGCTACGTGATCTTCCAGAATGTCTCTGATGTAAACTTCAGCATTGAGCCGTCCTGGGACAACAACGAGATCAGTACGGCTGTTGATAGAGTTCACCCCCCTCCCCCAAACCCCCAAACTCTGACTGAACCACATCCCATTCTGTCTGTCTGTTGCATTGTTGCTTCTGCAAAGCGCTCTCCAGAGCGTCTCCACACAAGCTGACGTCCATCACAACCAGTTAGGCGAAATCTGGACTCGTCTGTAAAGAGAACAGACCGCCACTGACGCAGCTGCCAGTTGATGTGGTGTTGGGTAAACCGACGTCGGACTACACGGTGTCGGCGCGTGAGATGAGGTACACGATTCGGCCTTCTGGTTCTCAAATCACCTTCCCTTAGTCTGTTTCTGACTTGGTCAGAAACAACCACTCCAGAAGCCTCACGTAGATCATTTTGCAAGTCTCTAGCAGTTGATGTTCGTCGGCGAAGAGCAGAAGTTTGAAGATATCGGTCCTACATTCTTGTGGTTATGCGTCTGCGTCCTTGTGCAGCCCTTCGCGAATAAAGACAAGTCTGTTGGAAACGATTCCAGATACGATGGATCACTGAAGGTGACACTTGAAGCTGTCTGGCGACGGACCTGATTGAGTAGCCTTCTTGGAACAGCGTAACAGCTCTTGCAACTTCCTCCAGCCTGAGATGCCTCGGGGTTTTGAGCGCCAAAGTTATTGGGCCTTTCAAAGCAGCCGACCTCTTCTTTCAAACTCTGTTCGAAAGCAACTTCTTGATTCGATTGTGATGGTGATTCTGCTGAAGCACCTAAGGGCAAATTAAAAATTTTATGAAAATTGACTTGTTCACAATTTGTCTCAACGCCCGAATACTGTATCAGAGCTTTAACATGCATGTAAATTAATGCTCTTTGAAGACCATATGGTCTTTGTCATATGGTTATCAGCATTCTGTTTTTAAGGAGTCGCTGCATTTTCACTTTAAACTCACGGTAAAAAGAGAAACTCGAAAAAACACCCAGTGATTTCAATAAACAACATCTAGTTTATCAAAAAATTATGAAACATTTTATCGGAAGTCTTGATCCTGAGATTTTATAAATGTTTTCAGAAGTGTTCCCCTAATTCTTTTGAGCAGTGTATATGATATGCTAACAGCTATTAACATCTCGAGAAATTGAATATTATAAATTACAATGGTCTAAGTGTCACAAGAAGAAAATTTGAGTTATATGGGTTTTAGCTTAAAAATTGTTTTTATTGTTTTAAAAAAAATATTAATATTTTAAAACAACTGATTTTTAATTTAAGAAAATCATGTACATAGTCTCTTTCTAATTTATAATATTATAATAAAAGTGTGACAAATACTTATGTGATAGATTTTCTTTGAGATTTTGTCCGATTAATAAAAAAAAATTAACCCACCGTAATCCTATTAAAAATTAATTATTTTTCAATTTAAAAACAAGGTATGTTTCCTGCTAGTAAATGAATAATATAATTTAATTAAATCTTTTAAAATAACTTTGCATTTTTTCCCTGAATTATATTCAAATTAATTTCAAATTTTTTTTATGCACTTTACCTAATAACTAACGTCATTTCAGTTATTACATTTCTGGAAGAATGTTTCATTTGTTGACGAGCATTTGAGGAATTTAAATGTAAAATTTGATAAAAAAATTTTTTGGTACAATATAAATATAAATTTTAAGAAATTCCCGAATGTTTGATAATTACCATAAATGTTTAAACGTTCTGTCATCTTATAATTTACATTGTAAAATACGCTCTGTTCAAGCTTCATAAATTATGAAATTATTCGAAAAATTCTTTCTTTCTGGAAAGCAACTCACGAAACAGAAATATCCAAACTTAAATTTAAGGCGGCATTTTACATTTTTTCTGTCACTAACAGAGGTGGCTCATCTTTCAGATTTCATGCGCGTGTTTCACGTTGTTCCCAAAGATCCCCTCCACTTCCTTCGTTTGTCCATCCGTTCGTCCAATAACAGCCGTATAAGGAAGGGGACGAAGGTGGAATGCGGATAAAGCGTCACATCCTACATTTGCATTTCGAAGTTTTTAAACACTCTTTTCCTAAGTAAGTGTAAGAACATTTTTATTATGGTCTGGCCATTTTTTTTTCCGTCGCATGCTGTCCACGGAATGAAAACTTTAGTATCCGCCAAAGTTCTTTATGTTTACGATGTGAATCAAAAATCGTTAAAATAAGAAATAACATTGATATTAAGAGATTATATAAAAGTAATTTATGTTTCATTTAATCAACATTGTTAAAAACATCTATTCTGTGGCCAATTTTTTTCGAATTCTTTGATTTTGACTTCAGATTCGAATAGAGCATATCTATTAAAGAAAACATAAATTATAATAGGTACACGCGTCCTATCTATTCGGGAACATGGCGGTCAAAGCTTGGTCAAAATTCTAAGCCGAATTTTATATACGTGGTCAATGAAATGACATTTCACACTAGCCCATCTAACGCCTATCCCGGTCAATGATATGACATTTTCGGACCGTCTGATACAAAATACGTGTTGCATTATAAGGACTAGTATATGAAATTAACGAAAGAACAAGTTGATCTAAAAATGCAATATAATATATAGGCAACGCGTTTCATAAAGTCTACTATGTTTTATTTTAGACCAGTTTCTTCTTTCATTAATTCCAACTGCAATATTGATCATCATGCTGTTGTTAGTAAGAAATGTTGTTCATAATTTAACGTGACAGATTTAAAATTTTGATCAAATTGGCAATATATTGCCATTTTCGCTAAGTTCCCGAATAGATAGGAAACGTGTGCCTATTATAACTTTTAATAACTTATTTTGATGCTTTGTCCGAATCTGAAGTCAAAATCAAAAAATTCGAAAAAAACGGCAACAGAACGACCGATTAACGATGTTTTTAACATATTAAAATAAATTTAAATACGCAGGAAATGGCATTGATAGACAGGAAGTGACTTTAGGTGGACCAGAAACTGCAAATGGTGTACTTGGAATTACGGTAACTATACCTTGTAATTACCAGATAAGTTGAGAACAAATTAACCGATTTTGTTTTAGTTAACTGGCTTTAGTGTATTATGCGTTTTTAAGCATCGTTCTGGCAATGCGGTAATACGCATTCTTAACTGGATTTGCGAAGTCTATCGTTCTATTGCAATTTTTTTCGAATATTTTTCATTTTGATTTCAGATTCGGATAGAGGATCAGAAAGTGAGTAAAAGCTATAATGGGCACACATGTCCTATGTATTCGGGAGCGTGGCATTCGAGGCGGACAAAATGATTAACTTTAACCGTTTGATCATGTTCTAGAATACGTAGGACATGTGTCCCTTTTATAACTTTTACTCACTGTTTGATCGTGTATTCGAATCTGAAGTCAACTCATAATATTCGGAAAAAATTTGGAACGAACGATTGACTTCGCGAAAAGAGTAACGATGCTATCAATTATGTTATGGTAATGCAGTACCAGGCATTCTCAACTGTGTTTTTTAATTGGTTAGACGTTTCGTGTATTTGAATCACCCATGATAAGAGAATAATGACTTTTGTAAAATTTATAAAATCATTTCAGTTAACTCTTTATAAGGCGGATTATTTATAAGTATTTTTACACAATTACTGTTTTCATATGAAGAGTGGATTTTGTCCCGAAAAGCATAATAAAATTAAACCCCACTCACGAGGGTAGGATTTAAAATTTAAAAAAAATTTTTTTTTAAGTTTCATATGAATAAAAAATAATCAGGGCTTGATTATTCCTGCTAACGATCTAATAGATTATCTCTTATGTAATTTTATGTTTCGCCTAGGTATGGCTTAATAGGAACTTTTATGGAAGATGTGCACCAAAATTCTCATCCATTTAATTCAAAGCATTGCTTTTGTTATCAGAAATTACACAATAAACTTGGAAATAAGGTTGGGGAGCTTTGATGAAACAATCAGTGTTGTGTGCAATGATAAAAACGTTTTCTGTCTGCAGTTGTAATTTAGAACGCAGCCATAATTTAAGAATGGTATAATTGCACCGAAACCCTCCAATAATTTCTCCGTTTAAAGACATTGATAGCAAGAAGGTGAGTGCGGAGGAGCCTCTGCTTGGCATCGTCCCTCCCTGTCTCTTGTGGCGAACATGACAACCTGATTGCTTTTAGGTTGAGTGAGAATTTCCTCAGTGGGGGGTGTTTCAATCTTCAACGACCATTTTTCTTTTGGTCAAGAGCGAGAAAGATTGAACTTGATCCCGAATGAACTTCTCTGTGGACGTCCCGCTTCCTCTCCCTTCGCTCCAGAGGCTCCACTTCATTCAGGAACCAGCGGGGGGTTCCGTCGATGAGGAGAAGGAAGGGGACCTACAAACCAAGGGTAGGGGGTTAGCTCAATGGCCCCAACTGCAAACAAACATGGACTGAATGATGTCATTCATGGCTCTTCAATTGTCACATTATGTTGCTTTCCATAAACGGGCTCATTCATGAAAAGGATACAGGTTCGCGTAAACGTAAAAGTCTTGCTCACCTGTAATTTGAAAATCAAAATTGTTTTTTGAAAACGAACAGTTTCCCGTAAGAATGTAAATGTGATTTTTTATATATTTATAATTCTATTTTTATAACTGTTTCTTAGAAAGACCCCTGATGCTCTAAGTGTAATGAACAAAGAAAAGTAGACACAAAATAATACACGTAAGATTTAAAACGTATATCTTTGGAGAATTTGCTTTTCAGATCTTTCGATTTCCATGAATTCTATAATGTTCGAACTTTGAAAAAGAATATCTTTAACAGAAGAGGCGACACCTTTATTAATTAAATGGTTATAAAAAGGTAATGTCATCACCTTACCATAAAATGGAAATATGATTCTATAATGTAATAAATATTGAAAAATCAATTCTGTAGAAGGTCTGAAATTACTTTCTGAGCTTTACAACGGGAAAGACCGAAGAAGAACTTCTCTTATGATAGAGTAGTTAAGGTATGAATTAGAAAACCTACGAATTATGTCTTAATAAAATCGATAGATTCTCACTTGAATGCATTGTTATTGAATGGTTATTGATATGTATAAATTAGATATAGGAATTATTTCATTTATATCACAGATTTTATTCACAGGACATATATACAGAATTATTTGCACATAGTATTCACAAAGTATGAAAATTTTCCTCATTAGCTTATTTAATAGAATCTCTGAAGTAGAAATAAGGAAAAAGATCACGTAGTACACCTATAAAAAATAAGAATCCCTTTACAATTATTTTATTACTTCCTTACCACTCAGGAGGTAGTGGAGCTAACGAACTTTTAACAGTGGAGGAAAAACATTAAGGAGAGTATTTAATGATCTGTGTATTTTTCACAACGCTCGTTTTGTTTCTTTGTCATTTCTTTATATGAAAAAAAGAAAAAAAAACAATAAATCTATTAATCTTTCTCGTCCTGAGAAGGAGAAAGAGGAGGAGTCGACATCGGGGAATTAAGGAGGGTGAAGGAGGGTGGCAGTTGGCAGTGATGGTGGTTGTGGACCAGGGTAATTTACGAATGAGGGTGGAACATTATTCTTCTTTCAAACGATCACCAACTTCTTCCTCCTCACACTTTAGGCGACCTTTGACCCCGTGAACCGAATCCAAGGCGTGGAAACTTACCTCGTAGGTGGTACCAAGGTCCCGCGCACGAGCGACTTCTCCCCGCGCGATTGGCGCTCTCGCCGTCGTCCATCGTCTCACCATCCTCCCCTGCCGTTTAAAGTCACGTGACTCCCGGTTAGTTTCTTTTTATTTCCCTTGACAGTGGTCTGTGACAGGTGAAGTAGCAGACCACCTCGTTCATGGGGACGCGATAGGAATGACACCCTCACAGTCCCCTAAATGCCTTTTCGCGTCGACCGTCCCTGTCTTCCCAAACATCAGCGTTGATTCAAAAAAAAAAAAAATAACAAAAAAAGCTGGAAACGGATGGAAGAATCCCCTTATGGATGCGAACGGACATTGGTCAACATCTTTATAAAATATCAGTTCTAAGATTTTTTCTAGTCTCATTTCAGCATGCTATTGCGATCATTGCTGAAAGATTATCGTGAATCTAATAATGGTTAATAAATATCACAAAATAATTTAATATTCTGAAAAATTCATTTAAACATTAAGAAAATGTAATGATATAATTTTAAACTGTAAACAATTTACATTCAAATACAATTTCCAGTAATGGTGGAAATACTAAAGCCCTTATACAGAGTGTTTATGAATTCTGTGTGTAAAATATAAGAGGATTTGTTCAATGTCAGGGATTCCTCGAAAACGGTGCGCACAACGTTGCGTTCATATTACAAATGTAAATCAGGTACTTAAAAACTGGTGACGGAATACGAGCGGGAATTGAGCCATAAATATGAAATTTTTGAACGGAAAAATCTTTGTGCCTTTAGGGGTGGTAAAGGACTTTATTTCTAATATATTTTGCCAATGAACTGGGGTCGTAAATGAATCCTTGATACAACAAAAGAATTGTCAAACAGCTAACTCACCTTTTTTCTCGAATGAAATAACCATTATTTAATATTTAAATTTATGAACATAAATTACCATTATCTATCTCACATGCATGGCTTTGCAATTAAACTAATTACGTCTTATGATATTATTTGAAAAAAAAATATTTTTATGATATGATATTATATGATATTATTTAAGATTGGATAGGAGAAATTCTCGATCTGTGAGCTAGGTGCTCGCCTTCCATTAGGCTTTCCATCTTGACAACTTGGTTGTCTTTAAGACACTTTGTGACCTAATAGCTGTACGGGTGTCTGGGATAGCCCAAATGGTATCGAGTATATGACACTCGAGATTCTTGGTTCGAATTCAGGTCGCAGAATTTTTCCTTCCATTTTTTCATAACCTGATGTTTGGAGGATCAGCTCCAGTTTATATTATGTAATTAGGTGATCATGTAAGAGACTGCAGGGTCTTTTGGCCGTGTCAGAAATTCAATGACAAGACTCTGTGTGGCATGCATTGCTGCTTATGGTCAACAGTTTGAAGACCTTTTGTAACTTTACAAACATGTAATATTTGGTTATTAAAAAGGTTTTGACCACCAGTATCAGTTTTTATATTTTCTCCAGTTTATTGGCAAAATATATTCAAAATAAGGTCCTCTACCATCCCTAAAAGTTTTGTACACAGAGTTCGTAAACATCCAGTATAAATAAATGTATTAATAGATAAAACGGAAAGGAAAATTACGCAACCTGGAATAGAACCGGGGACTACGAGCCTCTAGTTCGTCGCCTCTAAGTTTGCGGTGGTCCAGCTGGTGTAGGCGACGGCTGGATACTCGTGGTGCCTTGTTCGAAGGAAGATCCGTAGGAACGAAAAGAAAGATCGAAGTCTGCGAACACACCAGAGACTTGTGAAGTTGTGGAAGGTGTGATAAGGGAAAATCGGAGAAGCGAAATTTTTCGGCAAGAGATTCCAGGATTCTAGATATCAAACAGACACCTCTTTTCGACTCCCCATAAAAGTTCATTAATCCGCGATGAATCTCCGTCTGATTCACTTCTTCTGCATAAAGAAATCGGATAATCGCAAGCACATCAATTTTAGAATAGTTTTCGGTTACATTGCTCATTTTGGCCGCTTGCTACATCCAACTATTGAAAGGAGAATAGATTCACCTTACTACTAGAGTAGCTCACGAGATATAGTCACATCGTGCTCGAACGAGTGTGCACATTAGAAAATTGTCGGAGCAACCACCTAATCGTACCCTTAATATTGGAGTGCCCTCCTATTTGTATAACAACTCCAAAACTATAGTTAACGCTTCTGTTGGATTGTTGCAAATGAAATGAGACAGATTATAGATACAGGTTGCGTAGGGTATTTGAGGACATATGATTGATCACCTGCAGTTATGTGTACACTAATATCTGCACTTTCAACTTTACAGAGCGGACTATCTGTTAATGCAAGAAATGAAAATACACGCTGTGATCGTTGCTCTATCTGCGATCAATGTTGAAATTACAACGTTTGTGAACAATGTTCGGAAGGAATTGGAACCTTTCCGAAATGACAGATGGTTATGTGCGGATCCTTCGGATTTCCCACGTGCTTCACGCCAGGTTTTTCGCAACTGTGATGGTTTTAGGGGTGATGGGTAGCAAAGGACACGTCATGCCACCCCATTTCTTCTCACAGGGTCTTTGAGTCAATACTGTTAGCTACATTTTGGTGCTGCAAACAGTTGTGAAGCTCTGGATATACAGCGTTCGCAGTGGCAGGCTGTAGGTATTTCAACAGGACTCTGCACATGCACATAAAGCTGCACAGTGGAAGACAACTCATCTGCATGATCACATCATACCGAATTTGTGGCCATCTAACTAGCCCCTTGAATATTACATATGGGGTGTTGCTGAACGAGATGCTAATCGACATTCCACAATGGTACTGGTTCCGTCAAGGCCACCATTGGCCGAGTAATGGCCGGCATCCAGAAGGGCCAGAAGGGCATGTCAACGCTTCCGGTCTCGGCAGAACTTGTTCTCTATTCTGTATACCTAATTTTGTATGAATAAAATACTTCGTTTGGCATATATGATGTTTTGCGCTACTATCTGCACCATGTTTTCAAATATCCTAAGTAATCTTTATGAGTTGTTCTCTTGACGGGGGACATGCCCAAGTGGCTGCTTATGCAAATTTTTTGTATCATTGGATAATCACAAGGGTGATGGAATGAATATAATTGTTGGGTGATGTGAACGTCGAGTAGCGAATATTCTCAACTCAAAAGTTAGGCATAGAATCAAGTTAGTTAAGGGCAATATTTCTCTACGAGTTTAAATTGGGATTTTGGCGAGATCTACAGCCAAAAGTAATAAAGCATTTGGTAGAGAGATTACTTCCGAACGAGCCGCTCGGCGTTGGATTGCAAAATTTAGCTATAAGTGGAGCTATAAGCCTGCAAAATGAATTTCATTGGCCATCGCCTTCATCCATGGATTCTCAGAATTAAATGATACACAATATGGCCAAATGAATTCAGACAACTCTCTGAAGAAGTAGAGCTGGCTGTTCACACCTCTGATACGTCATCGAAAAAAGTAAAAGCGCAGGAGAAGATAGGGAGTTCATATACGTGCTTTAGACAGACAATGACTAAATCGGCAGAGCTCGGTGACTTCGAACGTGGCTCATCGGATGCCACCAGATCGGTTAGTGAAATATCCGCTATGCTACAGGTGCGAAATTCAAATGTAAATGATGTAATTGTAAAATGAAAACGTCGAGAAAGTGAAAGTGCAGCAGAACGAAGTGGTAGTGCGAAGAAACTTTCTTATCACAGCCGTCGAATCCTGAAGAGGGTAGGTGAAGAAGAACGGGTGTACCCGGTGGCAACGATTCCTGATATTCTTCAAAAAGCATCCGGCATCGTCACTAGCAGCAGGACTGTTCGTCGAGAGCTAAGAAACATGGATTTCCATGAATGTGGAGGCGCTCACAAGCCAAACATCACCGACATCAATGCCAAGCAACGGGTGCAAAGCTAATCGCCATTGGACTGTGGAATAGTGGAAATACGTGCTTTGGAGTTACGAATCTCGCTTCACGATCTGGCAGTCCGATGGACGCGTCTGGGTTTCGTGGATGCCAGGCAAACGCATCATCTCCCACTGTATTGTACCAACTGTCAAAGTCGATTACGGTATACTTCGGTATATGGAAGTATGAGAGTGTTTCGGTCTGGGTCCTTTAGTTCCTACAGCTGGAAAAATATATTGTTGAGATCGTGAGATACATTGCACTACCAACTGTCTGGCAACAATTCGAAGAAGTCCCAGTTCTATTTCCAACAAGATAACTATAACTGTTCTATCCACTATTCTACATTACTGTTAATAAAAATCGCAACACCCTGATGGAATAGCCCAATCTGCATTAAATTTGGAGCATTTGCATATCATGGGTCAGAAAAGAAACCATTAGATTTTCAGGTCAATACAATGCGTTTTATTGTCACATTAGTATCGGGTGAAACCACTGTGGGATGCAATTACAGCCTCTAAACGTCGTGGCATTGAGTCAAACAAGCTCTGAATAAGGGCCTGAGGAATGTCCTGCCATGCTCTGTCTACACGGGTATACAGTTCATCCACAGTTGCTGCTGCAGGAGTCTGACGAGCCAATCGATGAGCAACCCTGTCCCACACATGTTCGATTGGGGACATGTCTGATGAACGAGCAGGCCAGGGGAACAAGGGCGTCTGATGTGCTTGGAAAAAGGCGAGGACATTTCTGGCCACATGCGGTCGGGCATTGTCCTGTTGGAATACAGCGCCTGGAAGGTTCTGCAGGAAGGGGATGACCTCGGGTTGCACAACTTCCCTGATGTACCGGTCACTGTTCAGATTGCCATGGATTCTGATCAGACGGGAACGGCCACGGTAACTGATTGCACCCCACACCATCACCCCTGGCGTTTGTCCTGAATGACGCTGCAGAATGCATTCTGGAAGGTCGCGCTCGCCACGATGTCTTCTGACTCGTATCCTGCCGTCATGGTGCTGCAAGTTAAACCTTGACTCATCCGAAAACACAACTTGTTGCCATTCAGCTTGCCACTGTTGGTGTTGATGGGTCCATTGCAACCTGAGGCGCCGGTGGTTTTGAGCCAAAGGAATCCGCAACAATGGTACTCGTGCCATCAATCCTCTGGAAATCAAACGGCGTCGTACAATGCTAGCAGACATTGTCCTGCCTACTGTAGCACCCCACTGTTGTGCTAACACTGTGGAAGTGGCTGTACGATCTGCTACACACATGCGATAGAGGTGTCTGTCATCTCGCGGTGTCGTCGTGCTGGGTCTTCCTGAGCCTGGTCTTCGGTGTGCCCTGTTCTCTTCGCTCCACTGCCTCCATGCACGCATAACTGTCGTTGCATTACGTCCTACACGAGCAGCAATGTCACGATACGACCATCCCGCTTCACGCAGACCAATTATGCGTCCTCTTTCAAAGTCTGTCAGCTGTTGATATGGTAACCTTCGTCGTCGTCGAGGCATGGTGTTCTTTCAAGCAATTACTCTGAAAATCTAATCATTTATCCTCTGACCCATTGTATGCAAATATTGCAAATTGCATATGGATTAGACCATTCCATCAGGGTGTTGCGATTTTTATAAACAGTAGTGCATTTTTATATTATAATTCCCAAATAAAAATTGGTATAAGTTATCTGAAATTGAATAAAATGTTTAATTATTAATGTTTTGTCTTTTCCAAACAAAACACAAGGTGCTGACGCATTTTCTGTATGTCAAACTTTGATAAGGGATCCCCATCCACTACTAAAAATTCAATGTTGCAATGGCATGGCAACCGCAATCTACACCATTTACCTGCTGTTGAGTTGGTAAAATACAGAGTGATTATAAAGTCACTATATATTTTGGTGAAAACTCCGTTTTATTGCAGCAATTGCAGTATGCATCAACCAGATATCATACAAGGATTCATTCTTAGTAAATTTCAATGTGTCCCCCTTGCACATCCCGGCACAGCTCCCAGCGTTCCACGTGGCCCGGAAAACATTGCACAACATTGCGGTGTAATGTCTTCCACCGCGGCTGTAATCCGTTGTTTCAGCTGTGCAATGGTGCGTAATCCTGACCTGGTACACCTTGGACTTGATAAATCCATGGGGGTGAAATCTGAGGACTGGAGCCCACACTCTTGGCGAGCCCTGACCAATCCATCTGCCTGGGTATGCGTGATTCAGTTAGTCCCGAACGATGTTGGCCAAATGGGATAGTACCCCATCCTGTTGGAACAGAACGATATCCTAAATCCTTCATCTCGCAATTGTGGCTCCAGGAATTGCTCCAACATGTCGAGGTACACGGTACCATTGATAGTCCCCTCGGCAAACATGAAGGGCCCATAGACCTTTGACTGTGTAATTCCCATCCACACATTCACTTTGGGTGTGTTTGGGTGTGCAAATAAATGAAATTCGTTAATGATTTCACCAAAATGTATAGTGACTTTATAATCACCCTGTATGTACTGTCAAGATATTATTTTTGGCCATCGAACCATACTTTTGCTTCAGTTGTGTTTTTATTGAAGCAACCAGCTCACCATGAAAAAGGCTGCCTGCTACTTCAAATCTGTTTTTTGTGGCTCCTGTGATGACTATGCAAACTTTTCCTTCTTATGTCATTCCCGATTCCTTCTTATGTGTCTCTAATAACCGCTAGTAACTCATCCTTGCTCCAAATAAATTTCATCTGCATGATAGAACCATGTTTTGTGTTGTCGATTAATTTTTTATCCGTTTATTCACAATGGCAAGGTTTCTTGTTGAAAATTCGCTTTCTCTTTTTGCTTTGCACATCAACAAGATAGTTTTGATTACTCAAATATTCGTATACTAGCTGAGATGCCCGTTTTCGCCGAGCTTCTCAAGGTAAAACGAAGGTGGGATATCAGTATCTATCTACTCTAGGTATATACCAATGTTTTTTAAGGTTTGATCCTAGGACTTGTTAATTGCCATTGCATAAGGTGGGCGAACGGGAAATTGTCGACGTTTGAAGTCTATAAAATGATCAGTCGCCTGTAAGGGTATTATTCTTGGTATTAAAACGAATTGCCCGCTGAGTTTTGTAGTTTGTATTGAACCTGATTATTTTCTGTGCGCTGGCGCAAAATAATATCACCATATGCACTGACTCCCTGCCAGGTAAAAAAACCATAACGTCCGAAGTTGTCGATCAGTTGTAGGGGATGGTCATTAGGTTGAACGTTTTGGGTATTAAACAATACAACAGCGAATTCCGAATAGAGTTCGTCGAATTTTAGAAAATCACCCATGGTATGATCCTCTGCACTATGTGCTTATGTTTCCGCACGGAACGCAAGGATGACATATTTTTTTGCAGTCGAAGAACAATGCTCATACCAAACGCGTTACATACGCCAGTTTTATGCTTACTATCTTCAAATTCGTCACGTAAATGTTTAAGCTTGGCGAACATGGACATATATAATAAAAATCATACCTTCTCGTCTTCGCCGAGCTTGTCATGGCAAAACGAAGACGGGAAACAACGTTGTTTCTGTTTAAAAAGTGTATTCTGAAGGACTCGAACCCACAATATCAAGGTTATCGAACACGCCATGTAACCAACGCGCCAAAGTAGCATTGCAAAATGTAAGTAATTTTTTTTATTATAAAGGTGTTGTGCCCGGCGCAACCAAGCAGAGGCAATAAGCAACATTAAACACCCATAGATTAAACGAAAAGAAATATATTTAGTAACGCGCATGTCTAGGATCTGCCAATTCTGGATGTTGCGACTGAATGGGGATATTACAGGTTGAAGTTACATTTAGAGTCAGACCTAGCTTGAATGTGCCGTTCGCCCGACCATTGATTGAAGTGCTGCAATTCTATTCTTTGCCGTTGCAGGGTCATATTGCCTTTCAATTGAACAATTGCCAGCACTTTTTTCCAGCAAAAATAATTTACCGGTTTCGCCAGGACCGTCTCCTTTCTGGCATCTCATTGCATACCGCATTTAATGTGTGATTGTACACAATCAGCTGTTATTCATTTAAGAGCGATATTTGATCCACCAACTCTTGGAATCTTGCCCGAAGGTATGCAGTCTCCAGCGATACCAGTGGATTTGAATCCTAGAACGCTTCAACTTCTTGATCAGCGAACTGATGCAATTGGGGCATCGGTTATATCTAATAATATTTTAAGTACAGAATATTTGAAGATTAGTTTAGGTCTAACATTATATTGGTGGTTGCCATTGATATTGATAGGGGAGTTAATATTACAAGGAAGTGTAGAATACTGTGGGGAAAATGGATCTGTACGCAACGGAGGAGTTTCTACATCCTTTAGGTTCATACGTGCTGGGATTAGTGCCTCCCAGCGCGTATGAAGCTAAAGGATGTAGAAACTCCTCCGTTGCGTACGGATCAATTTTCCCCACAGTATTCTGCACTTCCTTGTCACAGCTGAAACAGGCCATCGAAAACAAGCGCATAGGAAAGCTCTCGAAAGGGATAGTGCTGCTCTAGGATAACGCTCTTAACACATGTGGCCAAAAACACCCTCCACCTACAGGAAACATTTCGATTGACAGTCCTCAAACATTCTCCGTACAGCCCGACATTTTCCGATGTAATCCTTCGGGGCTGTCATGCTCGACTAATCACAATTCGTCATTTCACAATCCGCTTATCCCAAGCTAGGGGAGTTAATATTACCAGGTAACTACAAAAGTTCTTGCCGTTTTTATGTTGCCATAAAAGGAAGTGATAGAAGATATGCAAATGAGTGTACATTGTGATCCAAAATCTGTCAGGGGGAGCAGGAAGGTTAACCTGTAAATACTAGGCTCTTGGGCATTCACATCAATCACATCTCGTGCTGAAGTGAAGACAAATGGAGGTATCGAAGGAGATGGTTAGATGTTGTTTGCTTTATGACTTCAGGGTAGGCTTTTCAGCAGCAGCATCAAGTCGCCGAATGTATCTTGCGTTTGGGGATGATGCAGTGAATGCACCCACCGCAAGGCATTGGTTCCAGAAAATTCAGGTCGGGAAAATTTTCCATTTCTGATGAACCCTACAGTGGTCGACCTTAGGTGACCAGGCCCTGAAAATGGCCATAGAGGAGGACAGCAGTTTAACATGTGGTGAACTTGCCAGACGGTATCAGATTTCTGATGAAAAGTTAGACGTCACCTGCACAGCCTAGGAAAGACGTACAAGTTGAGCAAATGGGTACCCCACACATTGTCGGAATCCAACAGGAATCAACGAGTGACAGCCTGCGTGTCGTTGCTTTCTCGCACCCATATTTAATCGAATACTTAGCAGTGATGAAAAGTGGGTCCTGTAAGTGTTCCAAACATTGGTTGTCACCCAGGGACACCGGCCTCACACCCCTCAAAGCCACCCCTAACACCCATGCAAGATCATCCTCTGTGTCGGGTGGAGTAGACCTGTACTCCCAGCAGTTGGAACGTGTGCAACAGGCATTGCAGCAGAAGGTGCAATCATTGGTGAATCGCAAAGGGGTACTCTTCCTTCATGACAATGCCCGGCCACATGTGGCGCGGGTGGCCAGAGAAACCATGCAGCGGCTTGGCTGCGAAACTTTGTGTCATCCACCTTACTCACCAGATCTTGCTCCAACGGATTATCACCTTACCAATCTGGATAACCAATGATATACCAATGATAATATTATACGACTATCGTAGACGCTTAATTTTTGGAAGTAAGAGACATTCCAGAGACGTCAGATCCCCGAACCCATTGCTCCATGCAAATAAGTAAATGCTTACTATATGCTAGTCTTCTGTTAGCATCACTCACTATTTTCTCCTTCATAACACTAGATCGGCACTTTACAGATATGCGGCAGATGCATGAACAACTGTGCATTAAGCACCCAGCATTTGTCAATAGACATGATGGCGTGTTTCTACAAGATAATGTCCGATCGCATACCACATTGATGGCTATGTACCACATCGACGTCCATGTACCACACTGATTAGTTGGGCTGCGAAACTGTGCCACGTCTTTCTTATTTTCTGATTTTTCGCCTACGTATTTTCATCTTTTCCGGGATTAAAGCAATTTTTCGTGATGCATCACAGCAGGAAACCGTATAATACTTCATTATAAACAGGTGGTGGCCTTACAATATAATAGAGGGACATCAGGAGTTCCAACCAGTTTCGCCATTTATTCCCGGCTTTGTCAAGGATATACATAGCAATCGACAATCGAACAGTGAAGTGTACATTTGTTAGGATGGGACAGCCATGTACAAAGCTCATCTAACCAGAATAAACTCCAAATGAAATACACTGAGATAGTCAAGAAGCCTAACCAACCCAAGCGGTCTTCCATATTATACAAAAAAGAAAATAAGATTGACGATTGTCAGAAACAAACAACAAACGAAATAAAAAAAATACAAGGAGAAAGAAGATTATCACATCTTCCAGTAGTCCGGGAAAGAGACGTTGCTAATATCTTCAAAATTGATGTCCAGAACGTGCCTCGGTTTACGATACTTCGTATGCCAGTTCATATTCATTGAGTTCTTCATTATCCCTTTCACAAGCTTATTATCGTGAGTCTTCATCTTCTGTATCATAATTAAAAGGAGATCCTATATAAACTTTCCGATATGCGCCATGTTTAAATCCAAGTGGATGGATTGGTTTTTCACCGTCCTTCTGTCCAGCTGGGCAATGGTCCTCAGGGTAACATTCTGAAATGACTGTAGTTCACTCCATCTGGTTTTACAGATAGTCGCCCACGCAGGCATGCCATAGAGGAGTATGGTCCGGATAATCGATTTGTACAGAAGTAGCTTGTTGTCAGAAGTATCATAGCTCTCATGGGTCGCAACAGCGCCCTCAGCATTGAAAACAAGATATATATAGCAAGAGGCAAGCGAGCCTTTATATACAGAACAGTGATACAAAATATACAATGAGCGTTTTTTAAGATACATGAACCAATAGGAAATAAAATATATTTCTCTCGTTTTCTGTATATTTTATACCTTTTTGCTTTTCGTATATTTCTTAGCCAGTTCTTGTTTTGGTTGTTTTATTAAATTCTGTAAATCCTCTTGTCCACGGACAACCGGATAAGCTCTCTTTTCGGTCCGCGTTGAGTACGCACCATCTATGTATAACCTCTGTATATTTTTTCCTTTGTATAATTCAAAGTTGTGCTTTTCTATTCTATTTTATTCTGTTGGCCATTTGTTCCTTTTTGAACCTGTTGGCTCCCTTATTTTATATCCTATTGGTTCATGTATCTTAAAAACGCTCATTGTATATTTTGTACCACTGTTCTGTATATAAAGGCTCGTTTGCCTATTGCTGTGTAAAAGAAGTGGATGACAGTCCCTGGATTGGTGTCACTAATAAAAAATTCAGAGAAGGCACGAGGATCGATAACCTAAAGACCGTCTCCAGATAAACGAAGAAGTCGTCAGCCCGTGTAGAATGAGGAATCCGAAGAATGAACAGAATCGCTCAGCTAATGATCATAGGATCACGAAGAGGTATGTCCCGCCGATTATCGTGCGGACTCCTGGCGTCCTGTTTAAGACGATTCTATCTGAGCTCGAGAAGCATGTTCCAGTAGAAAAGATCACTGTTCATACGAGCAGAGCTGAAACCGTCAAAGTTAAATGTGAAGACGAAGAAACTCACAACAGGTTAGTCTCTGGAATTAAGTGTGATAATATTTTAAAAATTCAGCATCATCAACTGAAGTCGGAGAAGGTCTTGAAATACGTGATTCGTAATGTGGATATTACGTATGACCTCGATGACTTCCAAGAAGACCTAAAAAGAGCCAACTACTTCCTGGAAAAGGTAATTCGATTGATATGCTGATGGTTTTGGTTCTGCTCCCGAACACCGAACACAACCAGTCATTGAGGAACATCATACGTATTGGGCCGCTGGCGGTGCTAGTGGAGGCCTTTCGAGGGAACAAGAAGCCACTACAGTGTTACAACTGCCTGCTCCTTCGGACATGTATCCATGGGCTGCACGGAAGATCCATGTTGTAACAAGTGTGCAGAGGGGCACCAGTCAAGAGATTGCCCCAAAATCAAAGGACAAGACCCCCCAAAGTGCGTCAGATGTGGTGGACATCACAATTCAAGTTACGCGAAATGCCCAAAATACCCCCAGGTTCAAAGGATGCCTAGTTCTAAAGTGACAGCAGACAAATCCTATGTTGCTGCTGTGTCTAAGCCGGAGGATAAAGGCCTCAACATCAACGACCTACCAGGTATGTATAAGCAATTAGGACGTATCTTTCATCTGTTTTCTAATCTAAGCAAAACTTACCCACAATTGAGTGGGCTCCTTACGACCACCTAATTATACTATGGCTGCAAAACGTTATACATTAATCAACAGAGGAACGCTAGGGGGATTCCCCGAAAGCGTATAGAGTTTCACAATTTTTTGATAAAGCAAAAAATCGACGTTGCTTTCCTTTGTGAAACGCACCTCAAACCAAGCCAAGACTTCAAGCTACCTGGCTATTGTGTGTACCGTACGGATCGTATGGCTTCAAGTCCTGCAAGATGTGCGGCGATCATCATTAAGAAAGGAATTCAACACCAAGAATTAGTCTCCAAGTCTTATGCAGGTATGGAATTGGCCTCCATCATTATCAGTGACGTCTCCTGTGGTGAAGTGAAGTTCGTGGCGCTCTATAATTCACCTAAACATTATCTTGAGGTCAGCGAGCTTGATGAACTCTTCAGTGGTGACACTCCAGTCGTCGTGGCCAAACACCAAACACCCAAGCTGGTACTCCAGAATGCAGAAGTACAACAACATGAAACTCTAAAGGTACATACAAGTAAAAGATAACATCATCGCTGCTGGACCTATGGAGGACACCTACTACTGCGACCACTCCCCTACTGGTGAAATTTTGGACATCTCGCTCTTGAAGGGTTTCTTCAAACCATACAATATCTTCACAATTGATGACCTTTCTTCTGACCACAAGCCTGTGGCGTTGAACTTTGACAATGTTGACATAATTTTCCGAGAGGAACTCGTACATCATCAAGACTGGAAGCTCTACAAAGATATTCTTAAGGACTATGGCTACCATCTCGACGTTGCGTATTGTACGGAGGACATCGATCAACGTGTTGAAGACATCACCAGATGTATTAACAGTGCCATAGAAGCTAGTAACTGTCCATCGGAGAATAAACCTCCTCATCGAATCCAACTGACTCCTGGAATCCAACGCCTAATTGCTGAAAGAAACAGGACCCGTAGACTATGGCAACGCTATCGGGAACCTTAGGTCAAAACCAATACAACAGGCGAGTGCGAAGAGTCCAAGAGGAGATAAAAGAGCTTCGTGACGCTAGATGGAATTACAAACTCAAAAACTTGTCCGCTCGCGACAATTCCATTTGGAATATGGTCAGAGCTTTACAGAAGAAGAAGAATAATACGCTTTCTCCACTCCGTACACCATAAGGTGACTATGTGCAAACTGATCAGGACAAGGCCCAAGTCATTGCAGATTCACTTGAAATACAATTTGGTACTCCTGTCAACAACAATCCCGAGAGTCAAATCATGTCTCAGCGTGTGGAAGATTGTCTTGTCAACTTTGATGAAATCCCGCAGCATTTAACGAAGAACAACATCGAGGCCGGAGAGATCGCCACCATCATAAGTAAACTGAAAAAGAAGAAGGCTCCAGTAAGAGACAAGGTGAGCAATAACGCCCTTATGAATCTCCCAAAGAACTTTATTGACTTTCTCACCAATATCATTTGCGACTGCTGGAAATTTTTCTACACTCCTGCATCTAGGAAACAATCTATTGTTTTGAGTATCCCCAACAGGGACAAAATCAAGCAATTCCCTCGAGCTACCTACCTATTAGTCTGCTCCCCTCGATGTGTAAAGTTTTGAAGAAAACGATCCTCGTCAGATTCCAAGACCACTGTCTCGCCAATGATCTTCTTCGGAAAGATCAGTTTGGCTTTCGTGCCGCCCACTCTTGTCAGATGCAAATATGGAGGCTCGTAGAAGACCTGAGCGCCCCCTTAAACCTTTCCAGGTACTGCGGAGTGGTATTCCTCGATGTCAGTAAAGCTTTTGACCAAGTGTGTCATGGGAGCCCTGTCTACAAGATGATTAGAGACGTATTTCCTCCTGGTTTGATTTTGATGGTAAAATCCTTTCTCACTGGCAGGTCCTACCAAGCTAAAGTTGGTGAAAATCTATCCACACCCCGTGTTGTATAGGCCGGTGTCCCTCAAGGTTCTGTTTTCGGGCCCGTGCTATTTAATTATTTTCTGCATGATTTTCCGAACCCTAAAAATTGTAATCTATATTTCTATGCTGACGATAATGCTATTATGTCATGGGCACACAAGCCGGCTCAAGTTATCACTCGTCTGCAGCACGCCTTGAAGAAGTTCGAAGACTGGTTTAACTGCTGGAAGCTGAACCTTAATGTCGGAAAGTGCAAGACTATGTACTTCAACAGAAAGTTCAAGCGTTCCCCGGATTCTCTTGTTCTATTCAATAAGAAACTGGACTGAGTAGAACAACTACAAATACCTTGGCGTTATCATCGACTCAAGAGTCTCTTGGAATCGTCACGTGACCTACGCTCTGAAGAAAGCGAAGAGGGCTAAGTACAGTCTCATAACTCTCCTGGGCCGCAACAGCACCCTCAGCATCGATTATTCGGACCATACTCCCCTTTGGCATGCCTGCGTGGGCGACTATCCGTAGAAGCAGATGGAGTGAGCTACAGTCATTCCAGAATGTTACCCTGAGGACCGTTGCCCAGCTTGACAGAAGGACTGTGAAAAACCAATCCATCCACTCGGATTTAGTCATGGTCCACATCGGAAAGTTTATACAGGATCTCCTTTTGATCATGGTGCAGAATATGAAGATTCATGACAATGATCTAGTGACTGGAATACTGAAGAACTAAATGGATATGAAGTGGCATATGAAGTATCGTAAACCAAGGCACATTCTTGACATAAACTTTGAAGACATCAGCAACGTCTCTTTCCCGGACTACTGGAAGATGTGATAATCTTCTTTCTTCCTGGTTTTATTTCGTTGTATTTTGTTTCTGACAATCGTCATTCATATATTCTTTTTGTATAATATGGAAGACCGCTTGGGTTGGTTAGGCTTCTTGACTACCTCAGTGTATTTTGTTTGGAGTTTATTCTGGTTCGATTAGCTTTGTGAAAGCGCTGCTTTCGTCCCATCTGAAAAAATGTACACATCACTGTACGATTGTCGATTGTCTTGCTGTGTATATCCTTGACAAAGCCGGGAATAAATGACGAAACTAGTTGGAACTCCTGATGTCCCTCTGTTATACTGTAAGGAACCACCTGTTTAGTCAATAGGAACAGTATTATGATCCACCCTTCTACCGATACTTCATTATATCCAGGCACTTTGAATTTTCCAAATGTGGGATTAACAACATGGCGACTCGTTAGCAACAACGTATTGCGGCGGGTGTAGGCTTACTTTGATTAAATAGGCATGTTGCTTTTTTATTTCTTCTTTTTTGTCATATCACCCTATGGCTTATGGTGTTTATTTCGGGGCCTTATCACCCAGTGTTCAATTTTTATTATTTATTATTTCCTTGTAACAGGTAAAAATCAGCTGTTTCATTTGCAACAACCTGATAGTAAGTTAATTAATAAAATCTTGTAAATATTCCAAGGAGGAGCTTTAGCAGTGAAGCAGAAATACATTTATACGTTTATTAAAAAAAAAATAATCCCCCCCCCCCGCCTCCTGAGTAGGATAAGGCAAGTCATCTATTTTTACCCCTTCATCTGCACTTTTACCTCTCCCAAAGTTTTTTTTTAATCAGTAAATTGATTTTCTCGAACGTAATATGTAAAAAATGTAAAAAACCTCGTATCTTCTTTCCTTTCTCATCATTTCCGAACGTTTGATATATCACATGCCAGATGTTGCCATAGTTCTAAGGACCAAGTGACTGCCACCCCCGCAAATCCGATCCCCCTGGAACAATTGGGCCTAAACTTCATAGTAATGTAGATCTTGCCTAGAGGAATCTGGATACTGGATTTTACGCCTTTACCTAAATACCACATAGATATGTTGCCCCTCTGAATCCCACCCCCGTAATTCCGACCCCCGTATACCAATCAAAACCAAACTAAATAGTTAACATGGACATACCCAAAATAAGCTACATTCCGAATTTCAACCTTCTACCTGAAAAATATGTAGAAATTATGAAGGGGGCGGACTGACATTATAAAACCAATAAGTAGCTCCATTCATATTCTACTTACGAGGATCAGTCAAATGAAAACCGGAAATATTTTTTTACAGCTCCTTTATTACAGACAGAGTTGGTACACAATTTTTCAATGTAGTCCCCCATCTTTTCGATACATTTCCGCCACCGAGTCGGGAAGGCATGGATACCTCGGGGGAAAAAAATCTTCATATAATAGGGATATTTAGTATAGGAAAATGCATACCGAATTTCACTCCTTTATATGCATAAATACACTTAGACCTTTTGGTCCCCTCTAATTTTCACCCCCACAACTCCGACCTTAGTGGGCTAATCAAAACCAAACTAAATAGTGAAGATGCGCAGGCCCATAGTAAGCTACATTCCGAATTTCAACCTTCTACCTCAAAAAATGTAGAAATGATGAAGGGTGATTCAAATCGTGTATAATAAAACCAATAACTAGCTCAATTTTTCCGATACTTAATAAGCTTATAGATTCAGAGCACTAGAGCAATCGTGCGTCGACAAAGCGATTTCACGTGCGCGCACCGATGTCAATAATGCTTAAAAGATGAACAGAAAGTAACAATATATTCCTTCTTACAAATCGATTGTTATATGGCATGCCATTATCTTTGAATTCTTTATACTCACTGTTTTAGCACGCGAATTCGACTTGAAGGGGTCCACGAAGAATTCTGAAGAGTCGATACGGCCGAGCTAAAACTTTGATAGTCATTTTTCTGAAAACAGAATTTGAAAAAGTTAATCCGTTTTCAAGTTATCGTGCAAACGGCTGCCGGACGGCCGGATAAACTTACAGACCAAGGGCACATTCTTATAAGTAGCTTTTATGCTAAAGCTCCTAATAATGGAGATTTAAAGGAAAATGCGAATAAATAAACATAATTATCAGCTGCGGACTCGTAATTTAAGCTTTCAGAATATCATTTTTTCAGCCCAGGGGAATTTTTCTAGAAGCGCAATTACTGAAAATAATAAAAGAAATAAAGCTATGAATAAATTTGTAAAAGCTATGAATGTTTAGTACTTTATAATAAATCTGGCATGATTTGATAACTTATTTCAGTCATAAAATCTACTTTTGAAACTTGTGAGCGCTTTGTTATAAGATATGATAGAAGAAAAGAATTTTATGGCCTTTTAATTTATTTAAATTTCTATGAAAATGATATCTAACATAAGTCATTTAGATTTGGTGATAGTAAAAGTCCAGAAAGAGCGTATTATTACACAATAAATATATCACAATCATTGCTGTTGATGAATAAAGAGAGAGAGAGAGAACATTATTATACTTCGTTTATAAAATATGATAAACGGTACTCTATTTGAATACATAAATCTCTTTTTAATTTTTCTAAAAAAAATAATACAATGAAATTAAATGGTTCGAGAGAGTTGGGGCGCTGACTGGGTGTTCTATGCTCGACTTTGCTGGGTAGCTGATTCGTGTCCCGCTATAAGATTGATGTTATGATTGATGAGCAAAGATTCGGAAAAAATACAAAATTTCTTATATTTGACAGGCAGATAGCTCAGCTTTATTCTCTGAAAAAAATTGTTTTTATCGATATCCCATCTTGATAAAATTTCGCATACATGACCTTTAAAGCATGAGGAAGGTCACTGTCTACCTCAGATTTCGGAAAAATAATAAATATCGATAAAAAATCGATATTCATGGTTATGGCAAGGCATATTAATGAGAAATATCTCATGACCAACAATGCAAGGCAAAGTTGGTACAACAATAGGTATCAACAATGGTATCAGCACGCAATTCACAAACACACTGCATGAACCAACAATATATATCTCATGACTAACAATGAAAGGAAAAGTTTGTGCAAGTGTAATTATCCCGGGCAACGCCGGGTACCTCTTCTAGTCTTTTATAAAACGCATTATTATAGATAACATGAAACTGAATTTTCGAACAGATGATTAAAATTTCTTAATGATCCTTTAGTCCTTGCAAATAAAAGTTAAAAATAAATATATGAGAAAAAATAGGCCAAATTACTCCACTTTGAAAGCAACAAGAAAAAAATGATTTCTTCTTTATACAAGATTCTTTATACAAGATTTATGTTCGTACGTAGCAGAAAAATACGTAGTTGTTAAGTTAGCTTCAGTGTCACATGTTAAGGGGGAAGGGTGAGTGAATTGTGTATTTAGTTATTATGTTTAAATAAAATAGCCCCTATCATTTAAAATAATGAGACATCAACATTCAAACGTGGAAGAAGGCTATCACCTTTTTGGGAAAATGTAGGAAACTTTCAAGGATCGTGTCTAAAACATTTCCAGAAAATTTTATTTTATAAGCCCAATAATTTTTCTGGCATCCAAACGTCCTAGGCGCCATCGACCCATTCTCTGAAAAAGTTGGATTAAACAAATTATTAAAAACAATAATATCAGAACTTTTAATTATTTTATTTTATTGTATTAATTATTTGTTTACTTTCTTTTATGAGCCAAGGAATGACACCAGGCGGGTCTTCAACCTTTTGCCATCCTTGGATTAGTTTCCAAATAAACCATATTAGAACTTCAAATGTAATATAGCATCATATTAAAATTAAAATTAAATTAAAATAAATTAATCCAATCAGACCATAGAGTGAAAAATTATCAAGAGTTGGGAATAGGATGAAATTATAAGATATGTGAACCAGTTCATATTTAGGTCTTGGGTTAGTTTCAGTTGAACATATAGATAGATTTCATTGATCTTATTCAGGGTTAAGAATTATAAATTTTGATAACTATAAATTAAGAATTATAAATTTACTTCACAACTAAAGAGTAAGGAATTAAATTCATTGGATGATTGTAAATACAAAGGGGGTCCAAATATACTCACTGTTTCTAATTCAATAATTTCGAAGCAAAAAGACTTACACTTACTAATTTCATAGTGTAACTATGAAATTTATCGTGGTAGGTGGCGCTGGTGGTCAGTGGTGAACCAGGGAGCGCTCGAAAGTGGGTGAAGTTTAAGACGCGTTCTGAAAGGCGCAAAGTTGGAAGAGTTCATTCCAAGACTGCTACACGCGATGAATGAGGACGACCCGAATCGAAAAATGGAGTACTGTGACTGGCTTGATCACGTGGTTTGCGAGGAAATTTGTGTGGTCATGTGCTACCACTGATGGCGGTGTGCCGTTCGGCGCCATCGGCGTTGTTTAGTAGCTTCTGGTGGTCATTTCGAATACTTTATTATATCTCTCTCACAGTGCCAAAATTGTATCTGCAATTCAATTTTGTAACAAGATATGCAAACAGTGAGTACATTTTTGGACCCCTCTGAATAACAAAAACTTTTTGTTTGGAAACCAAACGTACAATACTACTCTTATAGGGAAGGCTCAAGAGGGGCATCAATTTGAATATCTGTTGCCGTAATGCTTTTCCTACCTGAAGCAAAGGCTATAATATCGATGTATTATACTTATTCATCTATGGAAGTTCTCAATTTTATATGAAAGGACCGGCCTTTGTGATATCTTATGTTTCAATTACACAACCTGTGACAATAAAGTTCGGTGAATGATGGCATACTGAGAGTGGATTGCTCGCTTACATGAAACAGCAGTTACTATCCTTCAAAGTAATCCCTCGATGGTAATGCACTTCTGGGAACGCCTGTACAAGTCCTGGAAACTCCTGGCGTAGTCGTGTATAGGGATAGTTTTCAGTTGGGTCGTAACATTACGTTGGATGTCTGGCCACTTCGGGGGGCGTCTTCTACGGTGTTCCGGCCTCCTCGGAACCGTTTAAACCACTCATAAACACACTTCAAAGTAATAGCACTTTTTTTGTAAACTGTTGTCATCATTTCATGAGTCTCTTTCGTTCGCTGATCCATTTTGGGTTTCGACCGCGCGTACTACGCCTTCTCTCTTCAATGTCCTGCTTAAACACAATAAACACACTCGCAGCGCTGATTCTCTCAAATTTGTTTAAACATGTCTCGACCTGTCTGGGGCAGGATACGACGATGGTGCACTCTTACGACCGTTAGCAATTTGACGTCATTCACCGAACTTTATTGTAACAGGTTGTATTTTGAAGCATATAGGGAACATATGTAGGCTAGTTGGGAAACAACAGTCCATCCCTAAGAGACCACATATCGGTGTAACAGGTCGTATTAAACCCTGCCTAGAATAATCCCCGGGTCTAAACTATATGCCCTAGGTCAGAATATACTCCTGTTACAATTAATTGCGTAATAGAGAAAGCTGGGTGCGCTGGGAAACTTCGCGGCAACGAGTCTCATGTTCAAATTCATCGTCGAAATCCGCTGACAAGAGCTCAACTGAAACCTTTAACTTCTGAGATCTCGTCAATTGTGTATTGCATTTTATGACATTCTCGTCGTTACGACTTGTCGAAGGGCGCCCATAGAGATGATGGTCTTCGACACTCATTTCTCCGTTTTGAACCGAGAGAATCATTCGAAAACTTGTTCCTCAGAAAGATTCGTAGTTAGGTACAGTCAGGCATAACGATATCGTAAGAGGAGCTTCACAAGACTTGAGAGAATCGACAACACGAAATTATATAACCTTCTACAGCGGCGTCAGTCTGGCTACTGACTCATGACAGGTGCAACTACGGTTATCTAACAATGGAATATTTAATTATGATTAGGAAAAGCTCCTCGAAGCCTGTGTGGGTTTTTTGGGTCCCCAATCATATCAGGTCATTTAAAAGTTCTTGATTATCTTCAGTGATAAATTTTGTGACGTACAAAATACATGTCAGTCAGTTTGGTTGAGTATTTAATTGATTTGTAAGATAACCAAGTTAAGAAAATTTTTATTTTTCTTATAATTTATTACTGCTCTTACTTTATTGATGAAATGTGTTTTATGAAGTAGTATTTTCTCGTAATACAGAAAGTACAGAAAGTTGTTAGGGATCTATGGTACAATTAGCATATTTTAATGTGGCACGCGCGCTCATTTCACGTGGGCTATCATATGGCGTATTGTTAGGGGAGGTATTAAATAGTTAGTATTAAAACAGCGAGCTAAAAATATTGAGTTATGCCACCGAAAATAACAGAGGGCTTCATAACAGCCCTTTCGACGTCAAATTCAGTTATTCCGAAATTACGAAAGCATGCAAGATGCAAGATTCGTAGTTTCCAAGACAGGAATATCAAGTGTAGTAAATAACATTGGCAAAACCAGAAGCGGCACCATTCCTGAGGATAAAGGCTGGCCAATCCGAGGCCATTCACGAGCCGTACGCCTGACGTCGTCTGGAAAATTCGGGCTCTCGTAACTGGATATTACCCACCAAGACACGGGCCATTGCTCATAAGATAGGAAGATCTGTGTACATGGTAAACACAATTATCAACCGTGATTTACAACTGGAGAAACTACACAAGAGCCACGTTCATAGGTTGTTGCCGCGCCATGTTTAAGAGCCACGGACAAACTGCCGTAAACTGTATAAACGATATTTGACTGATGAAAAATGGAAACACGTAGTCATACTAGATGAGGCATATTTATTTGAGCGACTGCAACTAGAGTCGAGCCATGTTTTTACCATCCAAGGGGTTCAGAAAATGGCACCGTGAATGCAAGGAAACATTTTCAAAAGGTTTCACGATCGTGGCGGGATACGATTACAACGACAATTATTTTTACACAGACTTAAGTCAAAGGCCAAAATCAACGCCATATACTATCAGACAAACTTCTTAACCCCCATATATATCCGTGACATCCCCTGTTTATAGGGTACAGAAGTATACAAGGTAAACTCGCCTGTTCATGGAACACGTGCAAATAGATACCGGGAACCGCTCTATTCCTTTCAGCAACGTACCTGTTAAGTCGCCGGACGCATCGCCTTTGGATTTTTGTGGCTTTGGCCTACTTAAAATGGCTCTCGAAAGAGACGGCCGCGAACAGTGGAGGGTCTCTGGAAAGCGTCTCAATAGGAATGGTTACGAATTGAAATTGGTATGCTGCGTCCCAGCCTCCTGCAGTGGAAACTGCAGTACAGGCCATTAGCAGCGATGCATGGCTACCATATTGAACATACTCGATGGTGGCGAAAGGGGTTTTGCAACTTTTCTGGCCCTCTGTGACTTGTTACTATAAATCCTAACAGCTCTCTGTATTTTAATCATTAAGAATTTCGACTATTTCGATTATCACGCTATCTAGTATCATTGTAAGAAAAATTAACACCGACTTCAGAATATACGATATGGGTAAACATTTATTAATGCCGACGCGTTTCGGTATTGCACCATCGTCACTTGGGAAACAGCTACAATTAGATAGATGACATTACATCAAATTTATAGGGCCAGAGGCGAGATTGTCCCCTAATCAGGTTATTATCATGTTCCTGATTGGTGGACTTACATAAGTGATGAGAATGACAAGTAGAAACCAAAGGCCGACCTATATATAGAGCGAATATGATGTCATGAATATTTGGGATCGGTACTGAGCCCGTTGATGATACATATACTGTATATAATGCATTTCTTTCAAAAGAGACTCGTCGTATCATAAGGAGCGTGATGACGGAGACTGGTTGCTCGCAGGAGATTGACACATTCATCATAGCGGACTTCGTACTTTAGTCAATGTGGATTTCGAGGACTTGGAAGTGGAGGCGTCCGGCAGCGTCGTCGTTGATCCTGGTTGTTACTGATAATTCACCGGTGGATTTTCCAAAAGGTAGATGCTTTTAAGTCCTGAGCAGGGTATAAAATATGCTAACGGTAGGGTGTTATCTTGTGATGTAGCTTACAAAGATGCGTGTAAGGATCTCAGATTTCTTGCATTTGACATCTTTATAAATGAACAGCTTGAGGCATTACGTTCCGAACTGAACAAAAAGTATCTGCACTTAGAAACACGGTTGGAAGCACTGACCAAGGATATTAGAAGTCTGAATACAAATATTGATAGTTTGAGGGAGGACGTAAAGCGTGCAAATTTGGAAACTAGCAACGGCATTGCCAATCTTGGTAATGCTATCAAAGAATTTTTGGGCTCTCCCATTACGTCCGTTTCGCCCATGATAGTGGATAAAGCTGGTATAATATTTGCTGTAGTGCAAATTTTTCTGTGTATCTCGAATTCAAATCTTTTTCTAAGTAAATATCTAGTTATAGAAATGTCTACATAGTTATCTTCCCATTTACTTCTTTTTCCATAGTGTATTCGAGACAGTTATGAAACGAGTTGAACGACTTCCCCCTCTTAATAGTAAAGAAAGTCCTGCAGGCCTGAGCGTGGTCAGCGACGGAAGCTCCTCATCAAGAACAAGCACAAAGAGGAGGCTTGATAATGATTCTGCTGACGTTGATGGAGGTGATTGTCATGTAGCACGGAATAAGAAAAACAAAGGAGGTGTTAGGATCGAAAATATTCGGTCCATTGCGCTGGTGCCTTTGTGGCCCTTCGTGCTAATAAGGCCGAGCACAGTTCTTCCCATATTAATGTCACCCGTGAAAAGGGAGCAATCATCCCTCCAATCATCATTCGTCACCATAGAAAGCCAATAAAGGAAATTTTGGATGAGATCAAATGTCACGTACCTCTCGACAAAATTACCGCCCACACAGGTCGAAAGGACGCCATAGAGGACCGTCACGATGAAGAAACTTATAAAATTCTTGTGTCTGGAGTAAAAAGCAACGATGTGCTAAAGATCCAGCATCAGAACTTAAGTCAGAGAAAGCGCTTAAGTACGTCGTCCGAAATGTTTACACAACTTATGACATAGAAGACTTTTGCGAAGACATCAGAAAGGCAAATTACTTCCCAGAAAAGGCAACCAGACTCAAAAAAGCAAACGGTGCCGTTGAAATGCCATTGGTCTTGGTTTTACTACAAAATACTGAAACAACAGGTCCTTTTTAACTTTGAAACGTGTCAGTCCTCTAGCTGTTAATGTTGAATATTTTAGAGGTAACAAAAGGCCCTTGCAGTGTTACAACTGTTTACGATTCGGTCACGTCTCCCAAGGTTGCACCGAGTCCCTCGATGTAATAAGTGCGCTGGCAACTACCAGTCGATGGAATGTCATAATGTTATGGGTAAAGACCCCCCCCCCTAAATGTATCCGATGTGATGATCAGCACAGTTCTAGTACACTAAGTGTCCTAAATATCCCCATGTCAAAAGGCTCAAAGGCAACAAAGTACTAGAAGGGAAAACCTATGCTTCGGTCGCATCCAGCGCTGAGGATAGAGGCATGGTTGACCCAAACCAACTACGCAGTATTTATAGGTATTAGGGAATTTGTTAAACCTCAATAAGGAAAGTAGTAAAGTAATGCCACAGGTCGCGTCTCAGGGATCTTGCAAATGATCATGGATTGGCTTTGAGATTTTGATAAATCTCGATGTTATAGACCTCCCTAAGTCTGAAAAAGACAATTTTGAAATTATGTTAGTGTTTCTGTCTGTGTGTGAACAAGATAACTCAAGAATGCAACGAGTTAGATGGAGGAAATTTGGTATGTAATCCTTACAGTAAAATTGTAGATCTGTTCCAGTTTTTGAACCAAACTGTCAGCTGGAAATGGTACAGTCAAACCTCCTATAAACCGCACAGAACTATTGTAACCAAAAAAAAATCCTACTCACACAATGATTAGTTTATTATTCTTTGACTAATAGACCGATGACTAAAGTAAAGGAGAAAGCGATGCTGGAGATGACTAAAGTAAAGGAGGAAGCAATGTTGCATCTGACAAAAGTAAAAGAGGTTTGGTTTGGTTTATTTGGTATTAACGTCCTTTTCAACTACTATGGCCATTTCAGGACGGCGTTATAGGGGCCGCAAATATTGCCTCGCAACGGCAAACGACAAAACGAACCGCTGTTTGCCGGCAAACAACTACACGGGACCAACGGCTTTACTTCCCTTCCGAAGGAAGTGCGTGATCTCAGGATTTTCCCCCTGAAAAAATCCTCGTTGTCCTCGAACCCGCGTCTTCGGGCATCAGAGGCGCTCACGCAACCACTGAGCTACCGAGGCCGATAAGTAAAAGAGGAAGCGATACCAGAAATGAAGAAAGTAATGTAGGAAGCGTTACTGGAAATGACAAAAATGGTGGAAGAAGCAATATTGGAGGAGACTAAAGTAAACTCTTAACAGTGGATATGAACGGTTATTTTCAAAGTCCTTACACAGCATCAATATCTCTCACAATAGATAAATAACATTAGTCTTTCCCATTAATTGTAAATACATTAGTCTTTTCCAAAGAAATATCAATTAGAATCGTCCTATCTTTATTGGTTTAATGTAATGAGACATGTGCAATCAATGTGGCTTTATGTATTGCATTGTATTAATTATTTTGTTAATTTTTAATTAGTATTGTATTTATTTTTTCATTTCTAATATTATATATTATATTATCTATTGTATTCCAGGGTTTCTGTGTCTCGTTCTTTTCTCTTATAAATATTATCCATAAGGCCTACAGGGAATACTTAAAAAGTATAAACTCGAACTCGCCTATATGAGCTCAGTTACGTTGAGACTCCTGCTAGGGAACCCCAAGGATAACCCCCCCCCCCCCCTTTTTAAAACCGGGAATATATCAAAGCCCCTTTTAATACGGGTTTTCAAAAGTTTTTGTTACACTGGGGGTTGTTTGGTTTTGGGGGGGGGGGGGGGTGTTGAAGCATCTACGGAGTAGGAGCTATTGAAGACGTGGGCGATACCATAATGTAAACGTATATAGGTGGAATGAATGCGATTCGGAAGCAAGGATATTGCGATGGAACGTAAAAGAATTGAGAGTCAGCTTATCCCACAGAGTCGCGGAGAAGCTGAAGAAAGGGGAAGACCTCAAAGATCGTCCACGTGCGGGCAGACCTCGCATTCTCAATCGCGTGGGTGTCAGTAAAGCCTTCTATCGTGACCCGACTCTCAAAATGGCATAGTTAGCAAAGAAAAATAAGATTTCTGTGGCCACGGTGTCCAGAGCCAGCAAGGAAGGGGGTGGAAAGAGTTTGAGGCGCATGGCAAGACCTTTGCCGACGGATGGCATGCGTGATAAATGTCGAGAGCGCTGTCGTCGCTTTCTGAACGATTTGAAGAGGCTTGGCAATCGTATTGTCATCTTTTCTGATGAAAAATCCTTCACGGTTTACCCGGTCATCAACAAGCAGAACGACCGCGTGGTCAGCTTCGGCCAGGACATCTCTGAGGTCCGCTACGTGACTACTACCAAGCACTCGACCTCAATGATGATGCTCGGCGTCGTGGCGTCGCATGGCATGAAAATGTCGCCAATCTGGTTCAGACCGGTTACAGGTTTCCCGAGGCCGACTACAAGGACATCTTGACCAAGAACGTTCTGCCCTAGGTGAAAAAGGTGACGAGGAATGTGGACTACGTCTTTCAACAGGACGGTGCCCAGGCCCACAGTGCCACGACCGTTCAAGAGTGGTTTGGGTCGAAGTCTTCTGGTTTAAGGACTTTTGGCCTCCTCAGTCGCCCGACCAGAACCCTCTAGACTACAGCATGTGGGCGCATATCGAGAGCTACAGCATGTGGGCGCATATCGAGAGCAAGGCCTGCAAGATTCGTCACAGCAACGTCGACCAGCTGAAAGCATATGTGAAGCCGTATATGGACCGCCATTAAGAAAGATTACATCCGTAACGTTCGCTGGGCCTTTAGACCTCGCCTAGAGCGTGTGCTTGTCGCCGATTAATATGCATTGTGTATACACCAAAATCAAAACCCAGTAATTGTGACAAAGTTTATAAGGGGAAATCGAACAGGACTACAGAAAGAAAATTTAAGATAGAAACAGAAAGATCGGCGGTGGCGAAGCATATTTTGGAAACCAAACCGGCCAGAGTATTTCCAAAAAGACGAACGTTAAACTTTTGAAATGCATAAATCGTGAATATATTTTGGACCCCTTGGAAATTGGAGATCAAGAAGAAGGATGCCAGGTTTTTACTAGTTTCAGACAGCGGCCCGTTGGATGAATCCCGGCTTTTCGAGTTAATTGTAAAACCTTCATAGTCTTTACTTTTGTAATTTTTGTAAACTTTTATAAAAGAAATGTATATAATGTTTAAATAATTCTTAATTTGTCCTAACAATTTTTGTTTAAATTGTATCTGATTGTTACGCCACTTAGTGGGTGCCCAATCATTCACTTTTTCTTTTGTGTAATTCACTGATTGGCTGAATTTTTTAATATCACACAGTTTGTTTGTTTTCTTCCTCATTTGTATCACACTGAAAGATGATCACAGGGTGACTGCAATACGTATATGTGTACATTAAACACTTTTACTGTGGACAAGGGGCTCTTTCTTTCCAACAATAAACTGGGGATCACAGATGAATCCTTGGTACATAAAAAAAATTGTCAACCATCATACATATAACGGCTGTCTGAGACTTCCTCTTAATTTTATCTAGTCCGTTAATGTATTTCCGATGACGCCGAACCATCTCGCTGTTGCTCCGCACGCTTTTCAAAAGTTAATTAGCTAAACTGTTATGCTATTGCTTGTAACATAAAATCCTTATTACGACTTAACATCTTGAATTTTGGTTAAATTAGCAAATATAGAGCTTAATTAATAAACCATATTCCAACGAAAACTCCGCGACCGCGACGATCGAAAAGAAAACGGGCTTCCTGACGGCCAACGCACATCCATACGGCCTGGGAGCTGTGGCTGGAAAGATTTTAAAACAGATATCCAAACAAACAAAAAAAATTGACGGAGGCTCTGGTGACTGCCAAAGCCGCGGGTTTTTAAGGCGTAGAACTACTACTGTATGATATTATTGGTTACCGTTAGTGCGTATTTTTTGTCGAAAAAAAGAATAAAATTTAAAAAAAAAGTTACTATATTCAATTTATTACAATTTTGTGAAGAATAGGTCTGTGATATGAAAAGTAACAAACAGATGACAAAAGTTTCGGAGTTATATTTCTAGTAAATGACAGATCAATGTAAGTATTTTTTGAATCTAAACATGAAGTATTTGGATGTACATATATCGAGCCCAATATAAATTTTGAAGAAACATTTAAGGTAACGTCCACTAAACATAAATCGCCAACTCCATATTCAATCATTCTCCGTCTTACATTTATGTGATGTTCGACAGGTTTACAGTCTGCTACACTATTTAAATTTCTATAAATTGCCACACCACTCGCTTTACGCTGACCATTTGCTATCTTAGATCGAAGAGTATTGTTCATGAATGCTTTTAATTCGAACCCTTGTATCTGAATCAGTCCTGAAGAAAGCCACGGCTGAAACGCGTCGACTCTATGTCGTAAAATCGCTGTTGTTTTAAAGACCCATATATTTATATTTTTACAAACAACTAAGACCAACATGTTTGAAAACATATATTTTTTAGTCAGATTTATTGTTTTGTTTTAAGAAATTAACAAAACTTCAAAGTTCATTTCTTAAAATAATTAATCTGCTTAAAATAATATATATTTTATTATTTTACAACATATTTTTAATAGAAAACTAGAAGCGAACCCACCCGTTTTTATAATCGGGAAATAACCCATTGTTAGATACTCATTGTTAGATTTTTTCTTTGTTGTGACAACGTCCACCGTCGCCGATTTTATGTAAATGATGATGTACTGATTTCGCCGGCAGATGACAGAATTTCATGATATTATCTTAAAACGCTCGTGTTTCCTTGTTTTTATACCTAATGCACAGGCCTTCTTTATATTAAATGCACAGGCCTTTTCTCGTAGGCCATGGTTAGCTCCAATTAATTCCAATACACGCCGCACACGTATATGCTGCAGCAGCGCCACTCCGTTATTACGATGGCGAGCATAAAATTCACTTAACTTTAACTTGCTGTAACTTTTGAACTAATGGCTCATTTGGTGAAATTTTTGCTTATTATTCAAGACTCAACCTTCCTCTTTCCAACGAGATAATGACCATAGTTGTAGGATATAGCGATAGAAAGATATATACTGAGATATGTACATCACTTTTTGAACGAAAAATCGCGTCTGAATTTTTCCTCGGCTGCACCCCTGATAGACGTAGTTCTACGTCAAAAAAATTTAATTTCATGCGCACTTTTTCTCCGAATTTCTCAACAACAATCCTCTGTTGGAAGCTGAACTGATCTTCCACGAATTTACTCGAAACAATCGCAGCCTCCACCACAAAACACGTTGATCCACACGCAAAACAATACACAGATGACAACAATCCATCCACTAGCAAGCCATTTAACCTCGCAATCAACAAGTAAGCATTTATTTCTACTTATAATTATGCTTAGCAAACTCTAAATAAAGACGACAACGAACACGAATTAACACGCATTGTCTCGAACACCCACTCCTCCAAACAATGCGATCACGAGAGGCTTAAACATAACATACAAGCTTCGTTTAACTTACAGGTGTCTTTCGCCGGACCCACGTGACACCCAAACTGACATGGAATGTCACATAACAACAGGCGGCCAGTATGGGTACCGTCACTGTCACCGCAAAATAGGAAACCGCGCCTGCTTTGGGCAGACAGGCATAGCCATTGGACAATGGATGAGTGGAAGAAGGTCGCCTGGTCCGACAAATCGCGGTTTCTACTTCATCATGCGGACGGCAGACTGCACGAGGCCATGGACCCATAATGTCAGGAGATAACCGTACAGGCGGATGGAGGAGGGTGCTCTTCTGGGGTGTATTCTCTGGGTCCTCTGATATCCGTAGGCACATCCCTGGTGGTGACGGACAGTTTCAGCAGGACAATTCTCCCTGTCACCGTGCTCGAATGGTCTAGGACTGGTTCGAGGAACGTGACGCGAACTTCACGCTCACGTGAAGCCGGTCCACTCCACCGGCTTCAGTGCACACTGGTCTAGCGCTCTAAGGTGGGCGGCCAAAACTCATTAACTCACGATTAAAGATTCAAAACCTAACTTATTGAGTGTTATTAAACATGTTTTAACTGAAATTAGTTAAATTTTTAAACTAAATCAATTTTTATAGAAATACTTCAGTTTTATTGAAAGATTTATACATTCTCATAAGTAATAGAAAACAACAAAAGTTATCTAAAAACTAAATACGACTTATAAACGAATAAGTACACATAAATAAAATAAAATACCGCGTTAGTTAATGTGATTTTATAATTATATAGGACATAAAAATAAGAGTATAAGACTAATTAGTTGAAATTAAAAGGTCTAATACATCTTTGGATAATGATTTCTTATTCTTAATAGGAAGTTTCCTTAAACTTGTTATAAATGGATCAGAATGAACCAAAAGCCTATTCAGCAGGTTTTAGCCTATTTGGGTAAAAGAAATCGCGGTTGATGAACCTTTTAAAAAGAGAAACGTTAAAAATGCGTGTTTTCGTAGCAGCCTTATAGTAGTGTTATGAAGGCTATATCTCCTGAGATTGCAGACGTTTGCAGCTAGAATCTCCCAAATCAAGAGCCTAAGCTTTCTTCTTTAATTTGAAAGTAGATTTAACGAGGGCTAACGCGGACTTCAAAATATATGTCTAGAAAACCGAAGCCTCCTCTCAATATTTTATGTCGAAATCTTAAACGCGTTGCAACCCTTAAAATAGCACATAATCAAAAGCAAATATTAAAAAATGTTATTAAATAGTAAATACATACCTTCATTTAGATAATCCATGTTAAAACTATCACCAAAAACAAAATATAACTGAAAAAAAGAAAGCAAACTAGATGATTCAATTTACTTATTAACAACGAGCACGCAAACAGTTTATTATGTTCACTTTCGTAGGTTAAATGTGAATGTAAAATAAATTTTTTAAGCGAAATACTTTTACCGTAATAAGCTATCACTAATAGTGTATCGAAAAGCGAGATCAAATTTATCCTAACTCACTTTCGAAAAATCTGAGTTTTGTCCTATGGGTAGACCACGGTGCAGTGGCCAGCTCGGTCGCCCGATCTCAACCCGATCGAGCATTTATGGGATGAAGTGGTGAGAACCATCCGACGCCTTCCCACACTACCGTCCAACTTGCACCAATTACGGGACGCTGTAATGTCAGCCTGGGCTGTTATTCCTCCGCAACAGTTTCAACACCTTCTTGAATCCATGCCAGCACGTATTCAGGCAGTTGTCGCCGCTAAAGGAGGCGCAACACGCTATTAGCGGGGTGGCTTTAATAAATTGGTCGTTAAGTGCATCATCTAATGAGACTGCATAACGAAGATGGTTATGTTCACAAATCTTTGTCTGGGTAATTAGTGACAAGTTTGGCGTGGATAAGCTTCATTGAGGGCTGTATTAATGTATTTTCATCAATAGCAGCACGTCGTCCAGGGCGAAGGTTATCTTCGAGATATTTATCTCCATGCCAATTTTTCGATAACCAAAACTGGAAATGGAAAGGCCTCCATTTGAAATATTTCAGCTACATTGTGACTCAGTTTAAATTTCAAAAGCAATACTACTTGAAATTTGACTTCCATAGTCCCTATTGTAAACTCTCATTTATCGCTTGTTAGTACTATAAAATATTTATTTAAGACTGTTTTCAAAGTGATAGGTGCGAGTATGCAAATCATGTAGAAACAGAACCATTTCTGTTATGGGGTTCAGGTGCAGGGTACAGAATACGCAAGAACTTTTCAGTCGACCTGATATTCTGGAAGAAATTTCTTGATTTAAGAAGTAGAATTTGAAAAATATATTCTCGAGTTTCTGACACTTCTTCTACCAAGGCCGCCACATTCTCCCTTATCCTATGTGAGTTCATTCTTCAGAAGTTGGTGGAAGATCATGTTTACGTTTACGTGGCTGATCCAATCAGTCATAGCAGAAATACCGACTCAGTAAACATAAACTTATGATGTATTTTAGAGCATAGAGCTTTACTTTAAAGTTGATATAAAATTACAAAGTTTTCTCTGATTCCCTAGACATTTAACGTCTAACACATTAGAACAGAGATTAATCATAAAATATTAAGAATTTTGAAAGGTTAAGAATGTGCGAGTTTTTATTACAATGACATGAAAGCCAAAAGGAATGGTTAAATAGCACGGACAATAGCTTCTTGTTATAGAAAGACATTATTTAATAAGTTTGTATACTCTATATAAAGGGCAAATAAGAGAAAGTTATATTTTGAATTACAGAAGCTAAAAGGAAGACGAGAAATAAAATTGCATTGCAATTACTTTGAATTTTAAGTTACATGAACTAAACAAATTTAAATAATGTTTCTGACATATGTGAGCTACATGTTGTAATTCCAAAATGGTAGAATTACTTCCGAAAACGTTAACAATTAAGTCCTAAACATTTCATAATTGTTGGAGAAGATTCGTATCTAGAATGTCTCCATTCCGCACATTTTGATTAAATTAAGCACTCACCACCACAGATGAATACATCTAGTGTTCTTTTGCTTACATCATAGATGGATTTATCATAACACATATCTGGCAAGGATTGTTTCGTGAAATCATCCATCTCAACAATATGGTAAATGAAACGGACTCATAGAAGAATGGCTAAGACGTCTTCACAAAAAAGCTGATGTGATTAGCCTAACAAGATGATAATATATCCCAAAACTATGATGTGGCTTAGACGATGAAGAATGTCCTGCTGGCTGTAAGGTCATCTTAGTAGTCATGCGTTTTTCGGGCACATGCGTGGCTGGATTGACTTGTTTCCGGCACATATGTAGCCGAATTGACGTGTTTCCGGCACATATGTAGCCGAAATGACGTGTTTCGGGAGCAAGCATTGCCAAATTTTCATGATTATCACCGAAAATAACCCAAGAAGAAAATAATTTTTTATTACTGAAGATTTAATGCTTATCTGAAACCAATTGTTGTATATATTTCTTTATTAGAGTTAAAAGTAAACTAAACAATTTAGTTCACAATTTTTGATGAGATATTTGTAGAAAAAATTGCAACCGAACATTAAAGTGTGCATATTTCATTGTCTCACTATTTATTTGATTATCTCAACAATACTTCACTATACCACCGGCATGCACAACTCACATAAAAAAGAATTGAAGGCAAACATATAAAGCGGGGCGAACACGTAGCGATTTAGTCAAGCGGTTGACTAAGTTTCGTTTGACTGAGTCAACGACAATCTCAGTTACGCGCGAATACGTGATCTCAAATCCTCAATCGTGATCACAAACATGTCAAGCAAATTCTTGCAGCGCATGCGCAAGGAAAGTTAAAGGTAAATATTAAATTGCCTTGTAATATTTGTAAAATATATTAAAAATTTTTCTTTACTCACCTCTATAAAAGGGATGAGATTTCTATCTTTATTTAAATCCAATGTAACTGAAACCACGTCTCGTCTCCATAATCTCAGTGATGACGTACTCTGTAACGCATTCTGATTGGCTACTATCGCTTGATTACGTTGTCGTTGATCTAGTTCAAGATTTCTGTCCGCGGGCAGCGCCCGTGCACGCGGGTAATTTTCCTTCTCCCCCCTATTGCACATTACGTTGATCAGTTCCTTAAAGTCGAGTTGCTAATTATCAATTCGATATCATGGAAGAAGTAGAATGTCGACACTGTAAAAAAAAAAACAAAAAAAAACCGAAACAGTTTAACATTTTATTTCCTTCGTTTTAATGTGACAGTTTTCTCGATGTCAGGTAGAATTGTATTTTCTTTTTCCCGATAGGACACGATTGCATATTAAGCATTTAGAATCCGATCCGTGTTAAATGACAAAAACACAAAACAGATTCTCCCACTCCGGTTTAAATACTGGTTCAGTGATTTTATGCTTTTTCGGAATGTGCGCCATGTTATGCGAGACGAAAAACAAGCAAGTATCAGTAACGAAAAAAATAATGCCTCATTTAACGGAATCGCTCCCTAAAGTCTGGAAACACTGCATAGGAAAAACTGTATCCACTCCCCTCCTGAGTTTTGGACTATCTCCTTGGCTTTGCCTGTGAGCTTTGCCCGCGAGCTTTTTATGTTGCGCGCGGGCGAAGTGCACGATTTGGACGGCCCTGATCTAGTCAAAGGAAATTTTGCTTTGACTAGAGTCAACGGCGATTTCTTCGTTTCACCCAACTTAGTCAAGCGAAAACAGTCACTGTTGACTAGATCAAGGGTTTTCCGTTGACTAAATCGCTACGTGTTCGGCCCGCTTAAGCAATAAGTTTTTAAATGTTTACTTTTAATAAACATGTGATTACGGTAGACAGTTAATTTACATTAATTTTTCGAGCTCATCACATCTGCGTCGGATTCTACGACGATGGCATAATATAGCGTTTACTCGCCAGTGTTCCTCTGCAAAGGCTGCCTTCCACATGTGACGTACACAGCAGCCCAGGAGTGTTTCGCTCTGAGTGCTGCTGCGCCCGCAGCTATTCGGATCATGAAAGGATTGATCTCGCTTTTCAGTTGGCATATGTCGGCAGCATACTACTCTCTAGAGTTTGGAGAAGTGTCAGGATTTCTTGTAGCATGAGGAGGTCAGCATGTTTTAGCTTCCGCTATCCCAATCTTTCTTGAAAAATCATTGGATTTTGGTTTTCAGAAATAGCCACGATAGCCACGGCATGTCGTTACAAGATGTTTTATATATTACATGGCATATTTTAACATTGAAATTTTTCAATGGTACTAGAATGGTATCATTTGAACATGTACCACTGAATCAAATTCAACCGTCTTCGAACTTTGTATTAGTTTGATATTTTCGTTCATAACAGGTTTCGAATCGATTGATATATTACATTACTTCCAGTGAAAATTTCCAGTGGTACAATTGTGGTATCATTAACACGAATACCCCTGAATAAATATCGACCATCTTCGAACTTATTAATTGCTCTTTTATATTCGTCCATGGCTTGTCGTTGTATGTAGTTTGGTATATTACATGGCGTATCTTAGCATCGAAATTTTTCATTTCTGTCATAATGGTCTCATTAAAACATACTACTGATACAGTTTCACTAGAAGGACATGGTAGAGGATTCTGATGTGCCATGGGTCCAGATTTTATTCTCATGGACGATAATGCATTTTCCGACAGAGTTCTGATGGTGGAGGACTTTCTACAAAGTGAGGATATTCAATTCATAGAGTGACCAGCAGGGTTGTCATATCGCCGGAACGAGAAAAAAAATAAAAGATGGCAATATGACAGAGAAACTGAGAAAAAGGGGAAGTCAGAGCACGCAAAAAAAAAGCAGCAGTAAAGCCCCGGCCTCCCCAGAAAACTAGAATCTCCCACAAAGCGGCGAAGCCACGCGATAGCGAGACCGATGATTTAAAGAGCGTATTTCAAGACGAAGGGTCAGGGGCTAAGGGAAGAGAGAGACAAACAAGCCAACTGGAGCGGACCAAAAAGGACTCCATGCAGAAAGGACCTTGGACGACGGAGCCACGGCAGCTACGACACGATAGGTCTTTTAAGATATTAAATTCAACCGAGCCAGGAGGGGATCCAGTCTTTTAAGATATTAAATTCAGTTGAAGTCCGTCCAGCTGTTCTCTCCCTGATGAACGTTACCTGCAGCCGGAAAGATCCCGTTACGAGCGATGTGAAGGCGTGAGCCGAGCAATCGAGCGAAGAGCGAGAACGAAAATTCGCCGACAGTGCGAGTGGAGGCGAGCGAGATTGCCGGAGACATCGCTACCGACGACCGAGAAAGTCATCGCTAATAAACGGAAAGAGGCGCCATTTGTTAAGGCCAGGACTAGAACTGTTAGTTATCTAAATAATATTATTCATTCTATAAAGAAATACCCGGCGGGCCGAGACGGGACATTGAAAGCAGCTGAACCAGTTTCTCACGAGGCCGTGGTGAGCGAGGAGTCCGACGACGAGCGGATAGCTGCCCAGCTTTCGAGTACGAGAGCCATCGGAGGCGAGCCGACCTCGACACCGAGGTCAGCTGAAATCGGAGGATCCGAGACGTTCCCCGCCCCCAGTGACCCCGAGCCGAGCAGAGGGACAAGGACGGTCCCAATGAATCTTTGGAAGTGAATTCCACGTCATATATGCCAGTGGACAATAACAGTCGTTCCTCGGTGTCGAAGGGCTCGACATCGCATCAACCCAGGATCAATATTCCACCCCAAGGGGAGCCCAACCGGGCCAGCGAGACGATTAACGAAATTGCAAGCGCGCGCCAGCAAAGTGAAATCTCAGGCGGCGGGCCGCGCTTGGCTCTCGGCTGCACCTCGTTGGGTATAAAATTTTCACATAGTTGGATTAAGCTTTAGTGAACAAAATTGATAGATTATTGTACTTTGACTTTTATGATTCATGGTCGATAGTATTTGTAACTTGCAATTGAGTGCTAAATTAAGGAATTCTAATCTGTGCATTTTTATTTAAAGCATAGTTACGGTCCCCTTGTCGACAAACCGTGTTCGGTCGCCGTGCTCTGGTTTTACAGTCATCAACACAGCTCACCACTTACCTGACGTCGAAGAAGGCGAATTACCGGATTACCGACTCTACTAAAGTTCATTTCACACAATCTATGTTTTATTACCATTGAAATTCAGTTTGTAAGAAATAAGAATATGTAGATTGAAATATTTGGAGATTATTACTTACTGTAATTAAAAGTTAAATTCACATTATTTATTCGTATTCTCCTCTTTCCACTTCCTGTCACGGCTCATAACCTCTGGGATTACCCAAGTTTTAAATTTGGGATATTTAATTAATTAAAGCCGTAGCACGTGACAAGGATCTCCGGATATGAACTCGATTAGCCATGCATGGGAGAAAACGTACATTATAACGTTTCATGCGTTCTTATTTTATCATTTCGAATTGTTTGATATACTACTTGCTATATCTTATTTAAAGTTTTTTGATGGTGTCACGCAAGGGTACCATTAGAGCACGTGCCATTGCATCGATTACGACTATCTTCAAAATAGTTCGTGCGTGGAACCATATTTATCAATTGTTGAAAACAGTATTTAATAACCGCTTATATCTCATCGTTACGATTTGTTTGACATAAGTATTACTTACTATCTCTTACCTTTGAAAATTGCTAGGTGGGGTCATGAACGTACCATTTGTGCACGTGCCATTGAACCGATTTCGATAATCTTTGTGATTGGTTCGTGTCATGTACCATATTAAACGACTAACGAAAAAAGATTTTAAAAATCTTTCGTAGCCTTCACGGAGTTAGAGTTACGGACGGACAGACAGACAGACACGTTTCCCCACACATATAGCATAGAGTGCCTTTCAATACTTAATAAACCATTAAGGAATGACATAACCAAGTACCAAAAGGTTTAACTAAAACATTCGCGGAACCATATATTTAACTGTCCTATGTTAACATTGTAGGTTTCTAATGGACCATAATGATACCATTAAACCACGTACCTTTGAACCAATTTGGATTATGATTAACTTTACCATGTATTCATTTATGACACATCATTTCAATTTGTTTGAAATATTACATGCCATATTTTAGCATTGAAAGTTCCAATGAACCATAAGGGTTCCACTAAACCAGGTTCCTTGAAACCAATTTCGACTATCATTATTTTACGTTATATTCCTTCATTACATATCATTCCAAGTTGTTAGATATATTACATGCTATATTTTACCATTGAAAGTTCCAATGAACCATAATGGTTCCACTAAACTAGGTGTCTTTGTACGAATTTCGCCTATCAATAATTTTACGTTATATTCATTCATGATACAACATCCCAATTGGTTGATATATTACATGCCATATCTTATCATTGAAAATTTTTTGCGGTGTCATAAGGGAATCAATAGAGCACGTGACATTGTTTCGATTACAACCGGTAGCTTACAAACAGTCAAACTGCACAAGGAAAACTGAATGTTGATATTTCCACCATGTAAATCATGCAAATCAAAAAATTAACATAAATTTCCATACTCACATTCACTTTCATGTGGAAAAGCAAGTAAAAGGCATGTTTCAGCACACAAAAGACAGAACACTTCCAAAATTTTTCACCACGTGATTGTGGGTGATTGGTTGGTCCGATTTGGATGATTTTTTTTTGTTTTGTTTGCTTTTTACGCAGAACAAGTTTGCTATTGGGTTTTTTTTCTCTATCCCTTACGGTTTTTAGGATAAATTTTGAATGTGTCCTAATTTGCATATTTGGGATGATAAAAAGTGCACTATGGGATAGGCCACCCACAACTTCCTATTCATTGGATTCATCAAAATTGACATATCTGCTTCGGTTCAAAAAATAAAACGAGGGTTCAGACTTTTGTATTCACCCTGTATATAATCATATTATACAGGGTGATTCAAATCGTGTGTAAAACAATTTAAGTGGGTATTATAGAGGTCAAGGTAAACACAAAAAGTCCTGTTAACATGGGTCTAATTTTTATTTCTTTTTAAGTGTTAGGAAATGTTCAAAGTGGCCTCCTTGAGCTTGAATGCAAGTAGTGACGTCAGTATACTCTGCGGACGTCAGTCGATTCATGATGTTATGATAGCTTGCTACAATTGTCTACGAATGTACATAAATTACTTGCACATTACTTGTAGCGGAAAACAGACGCATGAACTCTTAGAAGATACACCTCTTGCAATCCGTCAACAGATGTGGTTCCAACACGATGGGGCCCTCCTCATTTTTTAGCACATTTTCTATTTATAGAAATGGGCTTATGTGATCGGTTTGTCCAGCTGTCCGTGCGTCTGTATGTAGACAATCCCAGAATTCATTGCGTTGCAATGGAAAGAGTGCATGTATTGAATTGCTGGAAGACACGAATTATCCTCGCATTCGAGAAAACGCGTGTTGAGAACATACATGGGTTCGGCTCTGCACGTGCTCTAAATGTTAATGAGATGGTGCGCGTGCTCTAAACGTTAATGAGATGGTGCTCGTGCAGGATGCACGTGTTTGACGATTATTGAAAAGGCAGTTCAGTCTGTAAATCAAGAGAATTTTTTTATTCCTAGGGAGCTTAGTATTTATTACAATAACTTGAAAACGAATTAACTTTTTCAAAGTCTGTTTTCACCAATCCATTAATACGGGACAGAGCACGAACGTGAGATAGCCGGAATAATTACGTACTATAATGGTACAATTATGATACCCCCTTAAAATATTCCTATAACCAGATATGGCATATAATACATCAAACAAATCGTCAAAACATATCATGAACAAATATACAGGGTGGTCCATAAGTCTGTCACCCTCTTTTATTTTTTTAACCGAAGCAGATATGTCAATTTTGATGAATCCAATGAATAGAAAGTTGTGGGTGGCCTATCCCATGGTGCACTTTTCATCATCCCATATATGCAAATTAGGACACATTCAAAATTTATCTCAAAAACCGTAAGGGATAGAGAAAAAAACCCAATTGCAAACTTGTTCAGCATAAAAAAATAAACAAAACAAAAACAAGAATGATTTTACCGCCAAAGCGGATAAAGGGAGCACATTTTCTTGTTATAGCTTCGTACATGGATATATAGAATTAACCAACATTTTTAAAACACTTGAGAGAAAATAAATAAATATGAAAACTAAATTGTAAATTACTATTTAAATAGGCTAACGTATAGAGAGAATTTAAAAGAATAAACTTGAAGAATGAAAGGTAAATGAGTGAAGTTATTTCTCATACACTTAAAAAAATAAAAGTTCTTTAATTTGTAAGAATTCTCACATAATGTTAAACGAAGTAAGCCTCAATTGCTGAAGCGTTATCTGTAAGCATCTATTAGATTTTGATATTAAATTACTAAAGTCTTATTGAAGCAAGCGATTAACTACTATTAAATTAATTAGTAATGAGTTTTAGATACCATTAAGCCTAAGAGTACTATACTCTTGATTTAAATAAGCTATGGATAACAAAAGATCTAATAACGCGTAATGAGTTGGTTGATATATTACACGCCATATCTTAGCATTAAAAGTTCTATAAATTCTGTATTGTACCATTAGGGCACGTGCTACAAAACGAATTGCCACTATCATTATTTACTCGTTATATTCACTCATGGCACGTTGTTACGAGTTGTTTGATATATTACATGCCATATCTTAGCATTAAAAGTTCCAATGGTACCATATGGTTTCATAGGGCACCATTAGGGCACGTGCTAGTAAACCAATAACCATTATCATTATTTTCTCGTGATATTCACTCATGGCACCTTGTTACGAGTCGTTTGATATATTACATGCCATATCTTAGCATTGAAAGTTCCAATGGTTTCATAGGGCACCATTAGGGCACGTGCTACTAAACCAATAACAATTATCATTATTAAGTACCGAAAGGTGCTTTATGCTTTGGCCTTGTCCGACCGTCCGTCCGTCCGTCTGTCCGTAACTCGATTTTCTCGGAAAGTATGAAAGATTTTAAAAATCTGTTTTCACCAATCGATAGATATGGGACATGGCACGGACGAGTTCGAAGATGGTCGAAATCTGTACAGTGGCACGCGCTCTAATTGTACTATTGTGATACCCCCCCAAAATTTCTCCATGTTAAGATGTAGTAAGTAACATATCAAACCACTCGTAACGACGAGCCATGAACGAATATAACGTTATTAAATAGTGTTTAGCCAACTGATAAATTTAGTTTGAAATCGCTACAATTGCATTGGAGAAAACGCGTAATAAGCATATAGGTTCGGCTCAGCGCGTGCTCTAAACGTTAATGAAATGGTGTGCGCGCAGGATGCACGAGATTCACGATTATTGAAAGGGCAGAACGGACTCTAAATCAAAAGAATTTTATTATTCGTAGGGAGCTTATTATTTATTTATTACGATAACTTGAAAACGAATTAACTTTTTCACACTCTGTTTTCACCAATCCATTAATATGGGACGGAGCACGAATAAGTACGAACCTGAGATAGCCGGAATAGGTACGTGCTCTAATGGCTCGTGCTATAATGGTTACATTACGATACCCCCTTAAAAATTTCCTCTAACCAGATATGGCATGTAATATATAAAATAAATCGTCACGACGTCTCATGAACGAATATATGAGAGTAACTAGTGATAGCATAAATTGGTGTAACAACACGTGTATGTGTAAGGATGTATCATTAATGAATATAACGCGTAAATAATGATAGTAGTAATTGGTTTACTAGCACGTGCCTAATAGAACTATATGGTACCGATGGAACTTTCAATGCTAAAATACGGCATGTAATATATCAAACAACTCGTAACAACATATCATAACTGAATATAACCAGTAAATAATGATAGTGGGAATTGGTTAAGTAGCACGTGCCCTAATGTTACCATACGATACCATGTTACCATTGGAACTTTCAATGCTAAAATATGGCATGTAATATATCAAACAACTCGTTATAACGTGTCATGAGTGAATATAACAAGTAAATAATGATAGTGGTAAATGGTTAAGTAGCACGTGCCCTAATGGTAACGTGAGGTACCATAAGGTACCATCGGCCTCGGTGGCTCAGTGGTTTGCGTGATCGTCTCTGATGCCCGAGTACTCGGGTTCGATCCTGGCCGAGGACGACGAGGATTTTTCAGGGGGAAATCCTGAGATCACGCACTTCCTTCGGAAGGGAAGTAAAGCCGTTGGTCCCGTGTAGTCGTTTGCCGGCTGCACGTTAAAGAACCCTTGCGAGGCAAAATTTGCGGCCCCTATAACGCCGTCCTGAAATGGCCATAGCAGTTGAAAAGGACGTTAATACCAAACAAACCAAACCAACCAACCATAAGGTACCAGTCGAACTTTTAATGCTAAAATATGGTATGTAGTATATCAAACAACTCGTAACAACGTGTCATGAGTGAATATAACTAGTAAATAATGATAGTGAAAAATGGTTAAGTAGCACGTGCCCTAATGGTAATGTGAGGTACCATATGGTACTGTTGGAACTTTCAATGCTAAAATATGGCATGTATTATATCAAATAACTCGTAACAACGCGTCATGGGTGAATATAACAAGCAAATAATGATAGTGGGAGATGGTTAAGCAGCACGTGCCCTGATGGTAACGTAAAATACCATATGGTACCATTGGAACTTTCAATGTTAAAATACGGCATGTAATATATCAAACAACTCATAACGTCGTGTCATGAATGAATATACCGAGTAAATAATGATAGTGGGAAATGGTTGCGTAGCACGTGACTTAATGGTACTAAATTATACCATATCGTACTGTTGGAACTTTCAATGCTAAGATATGGCATTAATATATCAAACAACTCGTAACAACATGTCATGAGTGAATGTAACGCGTAAATAATGATAGTAGCACGTGCCCTAATATTACCATATGTTACCATATGGTATCGTTGGAACTTTCAATGCTAAGATATGGCATGTAATATATCAAACAACTCGTAACAACGTGCCATGAGTGAATATCACAAGTAAATAATGATAATGGGAAATGGTTAAGTAGCACTTGCCCTAATGGTAACATGATACCATATGTTACCGTTGGAGCTTTCTATGCTAAAATATGGCATGTAATATATCCAACAACTCGTAACGACTTTTCTTGAGTTAATATAACGACTAAATAATGATAGTGGGAAATGGTTAAGTAGCACGTGCTCTAATGGTATAAATTGATACCATATAGTACCGTTGGAACTTTCAATGCTAACGCTGGAATTTTCAATGCAAAGATATGGCAATTAATATATCAAACAACTCGTAACAAAGTGTCATGAGTGAATATAACGAGTAATTAATGGTAGTCGGAATTGTTTAGTAGTACGTGTTTGAATGTTGGTATATATATTGCCTTTGGCTTAATGGTATATAAAACTAAATACTGTGAGATATAATGCTAGATAGTAGTAATTAATCGCTTGCTTCAATAGTAGATGATTACGTAGAAACACTTTAGTAATTGAATATGAAAAGATGATAGATGTTACAAATAACGCTTCAGCAATTAAGGCTTACTTCGTTTAACATTATGTGGGAATGTCTTACAAATTATAGAACTTTTATTTGTTCAAATATATAAAGAATAAGTTCACTCTTCGTTTAATCCTTCAGTTCTTCAAGTTAATTCTTTTAAATTCTGTCTATACATTTGTTTACTTAAATAGTAATTTACAATTTTCATGTTTATATATTTTCTCTAAAGTGTGTTAAAATGTTGGTTAATCTATATATATCTATGTATGATGCTATAATACGAAAATGTGCTCCCTTTATCTGCTTTGGCGGTAAAGTCATTTTTGTTAATTTATTTCGTTAATGACTTTATTGCTTTATTTATGTCATTATCTTTTCCTCTTTCTTTGTTTTTGTTTTGTATTTATGATTATATTTAATAGTTTTTTAAATAGGTTTTCCCGTCAATAAATAAATAAATAAATAAATAAATAAATAAAATATTTTATGTCGACTCTTCGAGCATTGTTTAAGCTAGCTTGGAACATTCGCCCGTTACGAAGGGATTGTTGTAGCACGCGCACACATCCTTAGCTTGCGCGCGTTCGTTAGCTCGCGTCTGCTTCATTAGCTTGCGGTCGTTCGATTCCAAACAATGAAAAATGACTTAAGAATACTTTCGAAAGTTATAAAAAGAAATTTAGTCATAATTATAAGCTGGTTGAAATTTATTCACAATTTATTCACAAGTACAAGGAAGAAAACTGCGGAACAGAATAATATAAACGTCGCATCTATTTGCAAAAAATAGAAGCGAGTTGTGCGTTTTGTCGACGAATTCATAATATAAGAAACGAATGAACGGATAGGAAAGCGGATAGGAAAAGGAAAGGATAGGTAAATTGCATAGCTATCATTTCATAATGAGGATTCACGAACGAATACAATTTAATATTTCACTCATTGTTGGCGCTAATTTGATGCACGGGGGTGGGGTAATGTAAATCGTATTTCTGCGATTATTAAGCCCGAAATTGTCCCTACCGTAGAGGAGGCAACAATGTATGAATTTTCCTTGAGCATGCTGTCTCTCTAGGCGGTATTGATTGCACACGCCTCCGTTACGACCAGTTTCGTCATTTCAAATATACACAAACTACAAATTACAAGTTTTTCGGGTGGAATATATAAACAACGCAGTTCTTCAATGGCTTATGTAGCAGTATTCATTTAGCCTTTCGGGACTTGATTATATCATTCATTAGTGGTTTATTAAGTACCGAAAGGTGCTTTATGCTTTGGCCTTGTCCGACCGTCCGTCCGTCCGTCTGTCCGTTACTCGATTTTCTCAGAAAGTATGAAAGATTTTAAAAATTTGTTTTCACCAATCGATAGATATGGGAAATGGCACGGACGAGTTCGAAGATGGTCGAAATCGGTACAGTGGCACGCGCTCTAATTGTAATATTATGATACCCCCCCAGAAATTTTCTATGTTAAGATATAGTTAGTAACATATCAAATCAATCGTAACGACGAGCCATGAACGAATATAACGTTATTAAATACTGTTTAGCCAATTGATATATTTAGTTCGAAGATGGCCGAAATCGGTACAATTGCATTGGAGAGAACGCGTAATGAGCATATAGGTTCGGTTCTACGCGTGCTCTAAACGTTAATGAGATGGTGCGCGTGCAAGATGCACCTGATTGACGATTAATGAAAGGGCAGAACGGACTCTAAATCAAAAGAATTTTATTATTCGTAGGGAGCTTATTATTTATTACGATAACTTTAAAACGAATTAACTTTTTCACATTCTGTTTTCACCAATCCATTAATATGGGACAGAGTACGAACAAGTACGAACCAGAGATAGCCGGAATAGGTACGTGCACTAATGGCACGTGCTCTAATGGTAACATTACGATACCCCCTTAAAAATTTCCTCTAACCAGATATGGCACGTAATAGATAAAATAATTCGTCACGAAGTCTCATGAACGAAAATAAATCGTAACTAGTGAGGGCAGATATTGGTCTAGTGGCACGCGTACGTGTAAGGATGTACCATGTATGAATATAACGCGTAAATAATAATAGTGATAATTGGTTTACTAGCACGTGAATAATACTACCATATGGTACGGTTGGTACTTTCAATGGTAAGATATGGCATGTAATATATCAAACAACTCGTAACAAAGTGTCAGGAGTGAATATAACTAGTAAATAATGATAGTGAGAAGTGGTTAAATGGCACGTGCCCTAATGATAACGTAAGGTACCATATTATACTTTTGGAACTTTCAATGCTAAAATATGGCATGTAATATATCAA
>JAHWFO010007936.1:1159033-1179503 GCA_023313115.1 Rhysida immarginata | reverse complement strand
CATGTTGTTACGAGTCGTTTGATATATTACATGCCATATCATAGCATTGAAAGTTCCAATGGTACCATATCATGCCATAGGGCACCATTAGGGCACGTGCTACTAAACTGTTAACCGTTATCATTATTTTCTCGTTATAGTCACTCATGGCACGTTGTTACGAGTCGTTTGATATATTACATGCCATATCTTAGCACTGAAATTTCCAAGGTTACCGTATGGTATCATAGGGCACCATTAGGTCACGTGCTACTAAACCAATAACTATTATCATTATTTACACGTGATATTCAGTCATGGCACGTTATTACGAGTCGTTTGATCTATTACATGCCATATCTTAGCATTGAAATTTCCAATGTACCATATGGTTTCATAGGGCACCATTAGGGCACGTGCTAGTAAACTAATAACCATTATCATTATTTTCTCGTGATATTCACTTATGGCACCTTGTTATGAGTCGTTTGATATATTACATGCCATATCTTAGCATTGAAAGTTCCAATGGTACCCTATGGTTTCATAGGGCACCATTAGGGCACGTGCTAGTAAACCAATAACTATGATCATTATTTACTCGTGATATTCACTCATGGCACGTTATTACGAGTCGTTTGATATATTACATGCCATATCTTAGCATTGAAAGTTCCAATGGTACCACTTGGTACCATTAAAACACGTACTACTAAACAATTCAGACATCACTATATACCGTTATATTCATTCATGAGACATCCTTGCACGTACACGTGGCATTAGACCGATACTTGCTATCACTAGTTACTCTTTTATATTCGTTCATGATATGTTGTGACAATTTGTTTGATATATTACATGCCATATCTTGTTATAGGAAATGTTTAAGAGGGTATCATAATGGTACCATTAAAGCACGCGCTATTAGAGCACGTACTTATTGCTGCTATCGCACGTTCGTACTTCTGCGTACTCTGTCCCATTTTAATGGATTGGTGAAAACAGACTGTGAAAAAGTTAATTCGTTTTCAAGTTGTCGTAATAAATGCTAAGTTCCCTAGGAATAAAAAAATTCTCTTGATTTAGGGACCGAACTGCCCTTTTAATAATCGTCAAACACGTGCATCCTGCACGCACACCATCTCATTAACGTTTAGAGCACGCGCAGAACCGAACCCATGTTCTCAACACGCGTTTTACCAAATGCGAGGATAATTCGTTTCTTTCAGCAATTCAAGACATGATTGAATGAATTGTGAGATTGCAATACCTGCAATTCAATACATGCAACGCAATGAATTGAGGGATTGTCTACAGACGGACGGACGGACAGCTGGATAAACCGATCACATAAGCACATTTCTATATATAGAAAATGTGCTAAAAATCATCCAAATCGGACCAACGGTTCCCAAAAAAAGTTAAAAAAAGTAAATAACCATCTCAAACTAAAAAAAAAGCCAACTGGGCCAAACCAAAGCGAATCATGTTGGTAACACTCTAAAGGGTATGTTCCACATGATGCCCTTCAGCACCAATGCACAACTGAGCACGTAGTTTCAAAGATGCCATCACTCTTGTTACCATATCAGATGTAATGGATTGGCAGGCAGTCTGAATTCTCTGTTACAAATCCAGCATAGAAGTTGGCTGAGTGGCATAAACATTGTCCTTAAGGTAACCCCACAAAAAGAAGTCATTAGGGGTAAGATCTGGTGAGCGTGCAGGCCAATGAATTGGGCCACCCCGGCCGATCCACTGACCTGGAAACATTGCATCGAGATGATTACAAGTAGCTGCCGCTGAATGGGCTGGAGCCCCATCATGTTGATACCATACCCTTCGAAGTGATGCTAACGGAAGCTCATCTGCAAATTCTGCCACTATAACATTTATTATCATGTCTCTGTATCGTACAGCTGTCAGCGTCCCTTCGTAGAACAATGGACCAACCAATCCACCATTGATGATTCCACACCAGACATTCACTCTCCAATTCTCCTGGTGCACAGCTTCTTGTAACCATCTAGGGTTTTCTGTTGCCCAATAATGGAGATTGTGTTTATTAACCAGACCATCTCGAGAGAAGCTGGCTTTGTCTGACCATAAGACCCAATTGAGAAAGCTAGGTCATCGTCGATGCGATTTAGCAGCCAATTGCAGAACTCAAGACGAAAATCGTAGTCTGTTGGCTTGTGGACATGATAAGGGTGGAATCCATGCATATGAAGTAATCTTAATACTGATTGATGACTGCAGCCAGCTTCTTTAGCAACTGATCGAGTACTACAATGAGGATTAGCATAAGCAGCAGCTAAAATGGCTGTGCTGGAGTCCTCTGATGTGACAGTTGTTGGTCTACCTTCCTGTTCGTTGAACAACCTGGCGAATTGTCTTAGAAGTGGGAACTCAAGCATTGGGATATCTAACTTGGTATTCCCTGGCTGCAACTTTGTAATTATGTGCAAATCCAAAACATAAAACCATATTAACCATTTCTTCTCTACTGTATTCTGCCATTTTTCAGACCTGATTGGCAGTTTCTTCCCCATTCATCAAAAAGCTTCAGCATTTAAAGGGCTAGTGGATAAAACCCAACAGGGGGGGACAGGAAGATGCAAACGCAATGTGAGTGCCAATTAGCATTTGCAATTAACTTTTTTTGGGAACCGTTGGTCCGATTTGGATGATTATTTTTTGTTTTGTTTGTTTTTTTATGCTGAAGAAGATTGCAATTGGGTTTTTTTCTTTTTTTTTTGAGAAAAAAAGGTTTTTTTCCCTTACAGTTTTTGAGATAAATTTTGAATGTGTCCTAATTTGCATATTTGGGATGATGAAAAGTGCACCATGGGATAGGCCACCCACAACTTCCTATTCATTGGATTCATCAAAATTGACATATCTGCTTCGGTTCAAAAAATAAAAGGACCGAAGAGACTAGTGATAAGACTTATGGACCACCCTGTATAAGAGTAACTAGTGATAATGGGTATTGGTCTAATGGCACGTGTACGTGCAAGGATGTCTCATGAATGAATATAACGCGTAAATAATGTTGGTGTGAAATGTTTAGTAGTACGTGTTTTAATGGTACAAAACGGAACTTTCAAAGCTAAGATATGGCATGTAATATATCAAACAACTCGTAACAACGTGCCATGAGTGAATATAATGAGTAAATAATGATAATGGTTATTGGTTTAGTAGCACGTGCCCTAATGGTGCCATTGGAACTTTCAATTCTAATATATGGCATGTAATATATCAAACAACTCGTAACAACATGTAATGAGCGAATATAACGAGTAAATAATGATAATGGTTATTGGATTAGTAGCACGTGCCCTAATGTTGTCGTATGATACCATATGATACCATTGGAAATTTCAATGCTAAGATATGGCATGTAATATATCAAACAACTCGTAAGAACGTGCCATGAGTGAATATAACGAGTAAATACTGATAATGGTTATTGGTTTAGTAGCACGTGCCCTAATGGTAACAGAGAGGCCAGACTAAAAGCGTCCGGTTGGTTGTGGACCCTCCCAAAGGGACCGGTGCTCGCAATGTAGGCATCTTTTTGACATGGCCTCTATTACAACCAGTACGTCCACCTGCGTGTTTGCCGTGCGCAGCGACCTTACTTCTGGGGAAAGGGTGATCCTGGTGGTTTAAGGAAGGCTTTCCGGAATAACACACCACTTTGGCCCCTGCTTCTCGGAAGGATGGGTGGTCTGGATGAGCCCGTCCAGATTAATCGGCTAGTCGTTGCTCTTTGGAGCTTCGGCCATAGGGTTAGGCGCTGCCTATATCCCCCTCGTATCCCTGGTGCCAATGTGCATCCCCTTGTTGGGCTCGGTGGTGGGTAGGGAGCGAGGCAGATGAAAATTTCTCCTACTTAAAATGGGAAAACAAAATAAGCTAGTTAATCCAAAACCAAAAAATGATCGTGAAGAGAGATCGAGCCGTAGACCGCCAAAGAATCCGAAGTTTTTGGAGATGAAATTAGCAAATGGGGAGTCTTTTAAGACTATCTCCCCATTTCTAATTTCAAAAGAACTTAAACGCCTCATTGGGGATATAAAACATGTTAAAAGACTTTTCATCGGCCATCTACTTATTGAAGTCTTTAAGGATAAGCAAGCCACCACCCTGCTATCCTTGAAAAAGTTTGCAGGGAAAGCCGTTTCGGTTTCTCTTCATGCAACATTAAATTACAAGAAAGGTGTTTTCTCGTACCAGGACCTGGAAGGAATGGGGGACGAGGAAATCACTGCCGAATTGGATGATCAATCTGTAGTTGACATTCTCGCGGATCGCTCCAAGGAGGAATGGTGTTCCGTATCCTACAAATTCCTTCATTGTTACCTTTGAGGGAACAGTTTTGCCTGATACCATCTATATCGGCTATATCCACTATCACGTGAGACCTTTTATCCTCAACCCGTTGCGATGCTTCCAATATCAGAAGTACGGCCAGACGAGAACAAACTGTCATTTTCTTGCTGTTTGTTGCAAGTGTGGCTTGCCCGGACATGTGATGGAAGATTGTTCAAACAAGTTCCGGTGTTGTAATTGCAAGGGAGCCCATTCTGCCCTTTCTAGAGACTGTCCTATTTGGCGGAAGGAAAAGAAAATCCAAGAGGTTCGTGTCTTTGGGGGTTTGTTTTTTCCGGAAGCACATAGGCAGGTAGAACAGAATGAAGTCCGTAACTATGCTCCAGTGGTTAAGAGTCGTCTTTCTGTTAAGTCAGTTGGAACAATGACTGATTTGAGTATTGCATAGCTTTCTTGTGGAACTTCTACCTCCACAGAACCATGTGCTAGCACTAGTCGGACTTCGAAATCAATTGCACCACATGGAACTCCTCCAAAAACTTCGAAAAGGGAAGATGGCAAGAAACGCTCGTCAGAGGTGTCACCTTCCTCTGACCCCTCCAAAAAACGTGTTGTAGAAACTACACCAAATTCTCCAGTTCTGGGGGGAGGAGGGCCAGATTTCCCTTTAAACTTACAGATATCTCCTATTGAGGAGATGGAGTTATCTCGGGAGTTTAAACCTACGTCTTAAAACCTTCATCATGGCACTGTTACAATGGAACCTTAACGGATTCTTTTGTCGATTAGAAGACCTCAAGCTCTTAGTCAATAAGTTCTCCTTCTCCTTATTGGCTTTGCTAGAAACGTTCCTCTTGCCATCCCAGTCTCCTACCCTAAAAGGGTTTAATTTTATTAGGAAGGATTATACATCGGGAAATAAAGCCTGTGGTGGTGTTGCCATCTTAGTTCAAAGATCTTTGCCTTTTACTACCATTAATTTAACATCTAATCTCCAGGCGGTAGCAGTTAGAGTCTTATTCAAAGATCTCTCACCTCTAACTGTATGTTCACTGTATCTACCTCCGAATCAATATACGGATGAAAATTCTTTATCATCCTTGCTGTGTGAACTTCCAAGCCCCTTCCTTATTCTGGGGGATTTTAACGCCCATAATACCATTTTAGGGTCTATAAAGCTCTCTGAAAAAGGATATATGATAGAGAAAGTTTTGAATGCTTTTAACATCAATTTTTTAAACGATGGCTCTCCATCATTCCTCCACTCAGCCAACGGCTCTCTGTCGTGCATTGATCTATCTATATCCTCTTCATCTTGCACACTTAATTTAGCCTGAAGCGTATTCTCAGATTTACATGGTAGTGATCATTTCCCGATCAGTATTTCCCTGAGTTCTTCTACTTTTTCCAACCCTCTATCACGTTGGAAATTGGATAAAGCAGACTGGCAGGTCTTCCAATCCCATCTACAGTTTGAGAATAAAACACCCTTTCCATCTGTATATGAGGCTGTAGAGGATTTCACTTCCCGCATCCTCCATGCGGCAGAACATTCCATCCCTAAGTGTAGATCCTCTTCCACGAAAATTCCAGTGCCATGGTGGAATGAAGAATGTGCCCTAGCGGTTCGAGAACGTAAGAGAGCTCTCCGCATTTTTTCCGCACAACCCACTCTCGAGAATCTTCTTACTTATAAGAAAAAAAGGGCCAGTTGTAAACTAATCATTTCCAATAATAAGAAACTCTGTTGGAGGGATTATATCTCCTCCATTAATAAAAACACTCACCTTCAAACTGTATGGAACATGATTAGAAAAATAAACAGGAAAAGACTCCCGGATAAACTCCCTTCTCTCATTGAAATGGTCATACATACTTGTCCCGAAAGAAGTAGCTAATATTCTCGGAAGGGCATTTGCTGAGGTTTCACAAATAAAACATTACTCAGCCTACTTCCAAAGACAAAAACATATCGAAGAATCGCATGCTATAAATTTTAAATCTCGAAACCTCGAAAAATATAATTTCCCGTTTTCCTTACCGGAACTGCATTATGCTCTTCGTTGCTCCAGAGATTCTGCGCCAGGCGCAGATGAAATCTTATACGCTTTCCTGAAACATCTCACGAGGGAAGCTTATGCTCACCTTCTCTCGTTATACAACTACATATGGTCATTAGGATAGATTCCAACTTTGTGGAGAGAAGCAATTGTTATTTCTATTCCAAAACCAAATAAAGACCACTCTTGCCCTTCAAACTATCGACCAATAGCGCTAACCAGTTGTCTGTGCAAAGTCTTGGAAAGGATGGTCTCTGTCCGATTTATGTGGTACCTGGAAAAAAAACCCACCTCTTGTTTAGGTTTCAGTGCGGTTTCCGCAAATCCCGCTCAACTGTTGATCACCTTCTTCGGTTGGAGCATGAGAATCATTTCGCACAGAGACATAGATAACATTCGTAGGGGTTTTCTTCGATCTGGAAAAAGCCTACGATACAACTTGGAGGCATGGAATAGCAATACTTTTGCGTAAATACGGCCTTACAGGACATCATCCCTCTTTCCTGTGTAATTTCATGGCGAATAGAACCTTCCGAGTTCGCGTTGGGTCAGCACTCTCAGTCCCTTTTACGCAGGATAATGAAGTCCCACAGGGAAGTGTGCTGAGTCCCTTCCCTTCCTTTTCCTCATTGCTATTATTGAGGCTTGTTTACAACTTCCATCTACTGTGAACTATTTCCTGTTCGTTGACGATATCGCTATTTATTGTCGAGGGTCCTCAATGTTTTTTATTGAGCTTCACCTGCAAATGGCCATCAACAAGCTTGTTACCTGGAGCAACGGAGTAGGCTTCAAATTCTCACCCCAAAAAACAAGGGCCTTACACTTTTGCTTTTTGAGAGGCCTCCATCCAGACCCGGATCTTACTCTTTATGGAACCCCGATCTCAGTGGTGGACTCCCACAAATTCTTGGGTCCCACAAAGAAAATTATCATGTCTCCCACATCTTCGTAATTTAAAAGCGAGATGCTTACAAGCCATGAATGTTTTGCGCTCTATTTCCGCTACCAAATGGGGCGCTGATAGGAAGGTGTTCTTATTTTTATACCGCTCCCTAGTTAGATCTAATTTAGCCTCTGCTTCAAAGAGCATCTTGAAGCTGTTAGATCCCATTCATAACCTAGGCATAAGAATTGCCACAGGAGTTTTCCGTACAGGTCCCGCAGAGAGCCTTTATGTGGAGGCTTCTGAGCCCCCATTATGGTTTAGAAGAGCCAAACTCCTCATTAAATATGCTCTTCGTATATATGGTGAATGTCTGCACCCAGCTTTTGCCTGTTTATATGATAAACCTAGTATTCTTCCCCCTCATACCTTTAGAAGCGTAAACAATATGCTCAAAAATCTTTTGGAGAGCCTGAACCTCTCATTTCCAGTCATGCATAGCCGAGAGGTCAGAGATGTTCCTCAGTGGATTCTCCCCCAACCAGATATAAATTACAACTTGCTTGCTGGGAAAAAATCTAATTTTATGGAAGCTGAAATTAAGGCACTTTTTAGGGATATTTTAGAATCCCTCCCTGATGGCTTCCGCATATACACAGAATGATCCAAATCAGAGGACGGAGTTGGCTGTGCTTTCCTTATAGATAATTTAGTATTTGCTTATCATGTGGCAAACGAATTTTCCATTTTCTCTGCGGAATTGTTAGCCATAGTCAGAGCGTTAGAGTTCTCTTTTAATTATCCAAATTCCAACTTTTGGATTTTCTCCGATTCCCTGAGCGCCTTGCATTCCTTGGAGCCATTCAATACGGACATTCAAGTGTTATAAGAATCCAGGAATATCTTTATTACCTGGATCTCCAAGGTACCAGAATTTATTTTGTTTGGATCCCTAGCCATATGGGTATCCAGCAAAATGAACGGGTCGACAAGGCGGCAAATGACGCTATTACAGACTTACCTATCTCGGAGCTACTCTCAATCCCCGAGCATTTGTTCCCGGTCATCTACAAGAAACTCTGATCTTCTTGGTAGGAATCTTGGCCTATTAACCCAGCAAATAAATTATATGAAATAAAGCGTGCCATCACACCGTGGTCCATACCTTGTCTAACAAACAGGCGAGAAGTTGTTGTTCTTACTCGGCTTAGGATTTATTAAAAAAAGACCCAGCTCCATTGTACTCCTGTGGAGCAATGCTGACTATTAAACATATTCTTATACCGTGCCCTTTACACAGGTAATTTATGACGCTCATTAGGGCTGAATTATTCACTAGATTTTTTATTGGGGAACAACCCTATGATTTTTAAAAAAGTGTTTCTATTTTTAAAAATTATTCTTGTTTTTAAATTCATATAGTCATCCTTTTATTGTTTTTGCATTGTATATATCAGACCATTAAGTGTATGTTTTACTTTATTTTATTTAGTGCCCTTTACACACTAATGATTTACACTGCCCTATATTAATATTTCTTATAACGGGAGAACCCTGGGAAAAAATGTCTGTTTTTAAATTTATTAATGATTTTAAAATCCTCAGTCATATTTTATATTATTTTTCCATCCTTGTCATTCACGTTTTTATGAATGTTTTTCATCTGTTTTTTTTTGTTTTTTTTTAACTTTTGGGGCTCATAAACTGTGGGTTTTTAAACTTTCTGTCGGGCGCAAAATGGCCATAGCAGCCGACTCCCTAAAATTCCAACCAACCAACCAACCATGGTACCATTGGAACTTTCAATTCTAAGATATGGCATTTAATATATCAAACAACTCGTAACAGCATTTAATGAGTGAATATAACGAGTAAATAATGATAATGGTTATTGGTTTAGTTGCACGTGCCCTAATGCTGCCATATAAAACCATATGGTACCATTGGAACTTTCAATGCTAAGATATGGCATGTAATATATCAACCATCTCATTACGAGTTGTTAGGTCTATTGTTATCCATAGCTTATTTGTATCAAAAGCATAATGCTGTTAGGCTTAATGTTATCTAAAACTCACTACTCTTATACATATTGCTAATTAATAGTAGTTAATCGCTTGCTTCTATAGTAGACGATAACGTAGAAACACTTTAGTAATTTAATATGAAAAAATAATAGATGCTTACATACAACGCTTCAGCAAATGAGGCTCACTTCGTTTAATACTATTTGGGAATTTTTACAAATTAAAGAACGTTTATTTTTTTAAATGTATGAGGAATAACTCTCTCTTCATTTACCTTTCAGTTCTTCAAATTTATTCGTTTAAATTCTCTCTCTACTTTAGCTTACTTAAATAGTAATTTACAATTTAGTTTTCACATTCATTTATTTTCTCTTAAGTGTTTTAAAATGTTGATTAAGTCAATATATCCATGTACGATGCTATAAATGAAAATGTGCTCTCTTTATCCGCTTTGGCGGTAAAATCATTCTTGTGGTAGAGTTGTTACTGAACGGCTTAACAAATGGATTGGGCCCAGTGGGCCCATAGCATGGCCACCTCGTTCACCAAAACTTAATCCACTGGAATATTATCTGTGGGGACATTTGAAACAAATGGTGTACAGTGTCCAGATACACACACGGGCACAATTAATGGCCAGAATAATAGCATCGGCTGACGAAATTAGACGTGATCATGAGGTAATGACAAACGTATACGAGTCGCTTATTCGACGATGCAATGTCTGCATTCAGGCTCAAGGAGGCCACTTCGCATATTTCTTAACTTGAAAAGAAATAAAAATTGGACCCATGTTAATAGGACTTTTTGTGTTTACCTTGACCTCTACAATACCCCCTTAAATTGTTTTATACACGATTTGAATCGCCGTGTATATATTCATAGTTCTTCTATTCAGAGATAGGAACTTTCAGCACGCCCTTTCAATTTGCAAATAATTGTCAAGTCCAGGTAAATTATGATGCGAAAATATTCTTTTATTTAACAACATTAGTATTTTCCCAAGCTACAAACACACTAAGTCAATTACGCTGAAGATTTGTGTATCTCAACATGAAATAATAGCTTTCCAAGAATTGATTATCAATGGAATGATGAGCAAATTTTCGTTACGCAAATTAATTTGAATTGGAAAATGATTTTATGCAATTACCAATTACAGAAGACCCATGTAAAATAAACATTCACCGTCGTTTTATCGCATGCAGGAGAAAATAAAATTTAAATTATCTTTCTCATCCCCCATCTTTCCATTTCTTCCTCCACCTGTTCTGAACAATTTTTTTATCCCTTGAGTTCCCCCTTCCTCTCCCAAAGCAACCGTCCATCGCCTAGCAACAGGAACCCCAGGCATGACGGCCCCCTTCGTTGCCTCGGCGCGCTGATCAAATAGAAAACGAACGCGGTCGGTGTCAGCGCCGTAGCTCATTCGTCCCCTGCGATCATAATTAAGCCCCGAGCGTCGTAGCATTGTCTGCGCGTTTAGTTGGCATTTTGACACTTAGAGTTCGCCTATCCAACTGGGAGGTCACGTGATGAAAGTCAGTTGGTAAATACGTTTGGTTCCGCTCTAAAATGACGCTCAACGACGCCGTCCGTGAGAAAATAACTTGTTCCAAATTGTCTGCATTCAACAGATCTTCAAACCAATGTAACCGACAAATGAGACACAAGTACACCTACGGGTACAAGAAATAGAAGTCAGATCTCGAGTTTATTGCCAAGAACTTTAAATAAGGGTAATTTCTCCGAAAACAAATGAGTTTTTGACAATAAATTAAATCTGATAAATATTACAAGAATGAGCTTAACTGTGACGCAGAAGTAATTTTAAATTCGAGAAATTTAGCTAAAGTTCCTAATAAACAACGGAAATTCATTTAATTCCTTCCAAGTTGACGTCTATTTTATTCCTCAGCGTTCACGTTAAATTTCAAAGCAAATCACAAATAAAAACAAACAAAACGGAAAAAATAGTAATTTTAAAAAATAAAAATACGTCACATCCACCAAAAATAAAACTCTAATAACTATAGTATTCTCATTATTAAAATTCTAGCATTTTCAGTCATAACAATCAAAGCAGATCCACTACCAGTATATTTAATATTAAACCCATATTCTGACTCCCCTTCAGCAAAATCAAAAGGGGTATGATAGTAATTAGTCTCTGCGAATATAGTAATAATTAACAATAAAAATAAAGCAAATCTTTCTATATCTCCTATCTATATAAAGAAGGATGTTTGTGGGTCTGTCTGTGGGTCTGTTTTTTATACAAATCTACAGTTTTATTCCGATCTTGATGAAATTTCGCATACATGACCTTCAAAGCATGAGGAAGGTCACTGTCTACCTCAGATTTCGGAAAAATAATAAATATCGATAAAAAATCGATATTCATGGTTATGGCAAGGCATATTAATGAGAAATATCTCATGACCAACAATGCAAGGCAAAGTTTGTACAACAATAGGTATCAACAATGGTATCAACACGCAATTCACAAACGCTCTGCATGGACCAACAATCAATATCTCATGACTAACAATGAAAGGAAAAGTTTGTGCAAGTGTAATTATCCCGGGCAACGCCGGGTACCTCTTCTAGTATATATATAAAGAAGAATGTTTGTTTGTGGGTTTGTTTGCGGGTTTGTTTTTTGTTTTTATATACAAATCTACAGTTTTATTCCGATCTTGATAAAATTTCGCATACATGACCTTCAAAGCATGAGGAAGGTCACTGTCTACCTTAGATTTCGAAAAAATAATAATTATTGATAAAAAATCGATATTCATGGTTATGGCAGGCAATATTAATGAGAAATATCTCATGACCAACAATGCAAGACAAAGTTTTTGCAACAATAGGTATCAACAATGGTGTCAACACGCAATGAACTTTTCGCAAAAAGTGTGCACGAAACTGTAAATCCATCCATTAAGGTGAATTTCAGTGAAAATCAGGAACGTTGGCCAAAAGTGTGCACGAAAGTGTAAATCCACCTATGTGGGTGCATGTCGGTGCAAATCTTGAAAGTTTGGCAAAAAGTGTGCAGGAAGGTAACACAGTGGCAACGGGTGCATAAAATGTACCAAAATAATCAGATATTGGCACTTATAATTCGAATTTTACTGGTACGGGCAAGTAAGTTGTCAAGTTATATTGAAAGATTGAATATTTTTTCACCAATTTGTAATTAAGTAGGAATTTTCCAAAAAATTTTATGCAAGGATCAACAATATATATATATCTCATGACCAACAATGAAAGGCAAAGTTTGACCAACAATGCATAGAATTCCTTTATTCAGGCTTTTCTTAGAAAAGAGAATTCTTAATACTTAACAATTTCTTGAAAATCTTTAAAAATGATCAGTAACTGGAGATAATGAGTTAGCAGACTATTGAGAAAGAGTGAAAGACGATAGAGGAAGCACTCCTTTAGCTCCGTGCTGTATTGAGCAAATGGTAAGCAAGTAAATAGAAGAATCGGCGACCGCTAGACTACACAAAGTGATGAATGGCCAATTTTTGCTTCAAGACATCGAAAGAAGAAAGGAAATTGCAACAACATCAAGTGTACATCTAAAGTAAGATTACGTGAGTAAAAAATTATTTAGACTAGAAGGCATCTTTGGAGAGGTCCATCCATTGTGAGCCTTTAAAAAATTTTTTTCGGTAAATCAAGTCCCGGTATATCACCTAGAATGGATTTTTTCCCGGTATATCACCATGAATTCCTGTCTTTCGGATTTTTCTTATTATGGATAGTCCCTTCGCTCTATATTGTAGTGATTGAGTTATTATTTAACCAATTTGGAGGTTTAATTTAGCTTTTTGAGGTTGTTCTGTTTACCTACAAGCGTAATTATCCAGGGCAACGCCGGGTCCTCTGCTAGTAGCAAATAAATTCCAATTTTAACAAATACTCAAACTGCTTTATGGCAACCACAATATGTTCGTATAACCAAAGTGATGCACTACAATTACAGTAATTTATAGCATTTTTACACTTATGATAAAACTTTATAAACATTTTCAAGTGTCACTTGTACGAGGCGTTTTCAGAAAGTAAGTTTCGTTTCGTGATAAAACAAAACTATATTATATAAATTTTTAAAATATTTTCTTTACCAGATTCTATAAACCTTTAACTATTTTTTCACATAGTTTCCAATTCTATTTAAACACTTTCATAGTGCTCAATGAACTTCTGCATACTCACTTCATAAAAGTCTGCCGTCTTACAGTCCGAATCTCGAGTCTTACAGTAGTGACTACCACCTGTTCCGGGATCTAAAGAAGTTCATCAGCAGCCTGCGTTTTAGGGACGATGAAGAAGTGAAAACTGCTTGGCCAGCTTCACCAACTTTTACTTGGATGACTATTAATGTAACAACCAGGAAACTGTGGATATAATACAATGAAAGAAAACAAATAACCTGTTGTCCACATAATAACTGAAATAATTTAAAACATCCTACAGGTCTAGAATCTTGATTCAAACATCCATTTTGGGACAACTTCTGTATTTCTAATATTTTATAGGCGTCCATTATTGCTTTATTGTCAACTCCTCGGAACTTCTTTTGCCATTTGGTGTTTCTCTTCTAAGACATTCTTGGCAATCGCCGATTTTTCGGGTCTGTAATACTTAAGCTATTACCCAATTTATGCTCTGCTATCTACGAATGTCCTTGCAGTTCGTGTGACGCCATTTATCCGTATCAGTCAAAACGCCTTGTGGTAGTCAGGGTAAAAGAATACTTGGCCCATATTAAGTTTGCGATTACAGATTTTAAAAGTGGCCTGAAGTTGTCGATCTCAGCTATTATGAGAGGTCAGCCCAAACTAAACCATGAAGATAACGTAGCTGCCCATAACGCATTCAAAAAACAACTTTTAAAAAATGTTGAGAACTACAAGAGCCCGCCCCCCCGGGTAAAACAAAGAATGTCCAGAAGGTTATCAAAAACCTAAAAGAAAGAAGTGTACTTTCTCAGGATGATGAATCCAGCCACATAGTGTTAATTAATAAAAACGACTATTTAAGCTTTGTTAATATGTTACTTGAAGAAGGTCCCTATATGGAATTAACCAAGAACCCCTTAAATAATCTTATTACTAAAACGAAAGAGTGTATTAAAAATGTAAATATATATAAGGACATGTAAGTGCATAATTTGTTGCCCATAAACCCGATTCTACCACGCATTTATTGCCTTCCGAAAATTCACAAGGAAGGGAAAAATGGAAACCCATCACAAGGAGACGGAAAAATTGATAACATAAATTCACTCTGTTCCCCCTAGTGTACTCTTTGGTCCCTGCTGAATGATGATAGCCTTGCTGTCGAAAAGCGCTTCCAGGTTCAGGTCGTATTTTTCCTTAATTTTGTTGTGTGAAAGAGTTTTTTATTTCATTTATTTGATAACATAAACTCACTCACCCAATTGTTAGCCAAATTTGTACTTCATAACTATCTTACCAAGTTAAATCTAGTTGGACATGATTTCACTATTAAAAATCGAATTACTGTACCCCAGCATCCAACTCAAGGACGCCTTAGTAGTGTTAGAGGATACACTACACGAGAATGATTATCCGCTCGCTGTAGTAAATGAAATCATGTCAGTCATCAATCTAGTGGTCTACAATAACGTGTTCACATTTAACGATAAATGGTATAAAATGACTAATAGTGCCCCAATGGGAAGTAGCATTAGTCCGTTTATAGCCAATCTATTTGTAAAGAATTTAGATAAACAGGCCCTAAATAACTTTGGATATTTCCCAAGAGTTTGGCATTGGTACGTGGACGATGTCTTCTCGATATTCGACACAAACGGGCATGATGTTGGAACCTTCATTAAAGAAACAGTGTTCTTGGACGAATTTCTTCCTTTCATATGGACTTATTCCTTGGTAACGGCCACAGTTTTCCAAAGAGTGACTTCCTTGACAATAGGAGCATTCAAGTATTTTCCTTTCTTCATTAAGGCTGCTGGAGAAACTGATTCCTTTTGAACTCTTAGACCTTAGACCCTTAGGCCCGCTATGCCCCTCGGACGGCTTTTCCTCCTTGTGAGTCGACTGCTTTTTATCTTCACCAATATCGCCAAAGACCACCAGCAGCTCGGAAGATGAAGTCGACTAATAGCTGGAAACGGATCTTTTCCTCTTTGACTTCGCTGAAGTCATATGCAATTTCGCCTCATCTTCTTCGCTTTTCGAATGGCAATTTCCTAACAATTGCTCGCATATTGATCGGGTGCTGAATATCGACTACCTCCTCCACATCCTCCAAACAGTTTTGACATTCGAGTAAGAGGAGATAAAAATGATGTAATGCGCCGCTATCGCCTCTTTTGATAACCGGGAATCCAAGACCCTATTGATGTATGCATTTGCGATCTTAGACCCTCGTCCATGGAGTTGCCAAAGACCTTCGCATAAGCGTCATTTGCCTTCATCGACTGGTAGCTTCTCACCAGGCTCTTGACCTCGCCACATGTATACTGTTCCAAGTAGTAATTCTTCGATTGGCAGGTAGTTCTAGACTCGATGAGACTCTCGAAGGTCCTGATGATGCCAGGTACTCTAAGGGGTTCCCGTCAAAGATCATCTTTTATTTCGCAAGGGACGATTGCAGCTGCTGTTCGGCTAGCAACTCGCTCATCTTGGCTTGCTTCGCGATGAGCTCTTTATACTGGAAGTACTAGCTTGGCTAGCACTATCACCAATCTTTAGGTCATCTTCCTCGTCTTCATCGCCTTCATCAGCTTCATGCTGGTTGATCCAGGTCATTATGGTCGCTTTGAATTTGTCGAGATCGGTCATGATCTTCTTAAGCTTGTTTGCCATCTCTTCTGGCACATTGATGGGCCCAAGGTTCGTCACCACCTCTTCATGTAATTGTCCACTTAGCGATGAAAATCGAACAATTTTAATTTGACCTGAAGAACCTTTTGCCCCTTCATGACTCGCTCGATTTTCTTTATGGCGAAAGTGACGGTCGTTAGGCACTCTCTTTTTTGGGTCTTGAACTCGTCCAAATTCTCCGCACACTTTGGCACCTCTATCGCATCATCCCCAGTCATTTCGAACGATTCAGTCAAGTCTCTTCAAATTAGGGCTGGTTAGTAGTCACTCTTAATTTTCAAAAATAAGATAATAACTGAAGAAACATCTCCAAGATTTCGAAAGACAAGATTTCCGCGGTAGCTCAGTTGGTAAGAGCAGTGCCACCGATAGGCATGGTCCCCGGTTCGAACCCGGGTCGCGGAATTTTTCCTTCCCTTTTCAATTTGTCACTCTTAATTTTTCTTAAAATCATCTTCTTTAGATAAAAATGAAATATAATCGCCAAAAAGCACCCTACAAAATCACAATTATATGAGTTCTTGGTGTTCAAAGCTTGCAGGAAAAAAAATATCCATAGATACAATAATTGGTGCTGATAATTATTTATTTCATGACAATTTTACATGCACTAGATGAAGTATGCACTAGACGAAGTCAATGTTCGTTTCTTATTTTATGATTTCAGTTATAAGTTTTCATAATCTATGATTGTCTGTTAATGCAAAAAAGGGAAATTATAAATACATGCATATTAAAATGCTAAAGAAAATTATCTGTATGCCTTCTATACTCAAAATCTTAACTTTTCATGAAACATAGGTCTATCTCTACTTGTAGCTTAAAACACAATGACTTAGAATCACTTGTGCTTTAATTACAGCAAATTTTATGTCCAGTGTGCTCTCATTAAGGCACTATATAAAGAAAGTATGAACAATCATTGTTGCAGATAGCCATTTTGATTCAGATTTTATTTCTATTTTTATGATGACTGTTTATTGTTTGCAATAAATACAAACATGCAGATTGAGTACTTCCTTTTTGACAAAAGTTAGAGAGGAATGTGCCTCTGACGTTTGAATTTGCTGCAAAACGTGACTAATCATCATATGAAATAGGAATCAAAAGGCTGCCTGCCACAATGAATTGTCCATAATTTCTTCATGAATTAATGAGCTTTAGCTTACATTGTTACCGTGCGTCGCCACCGAATTTTTTTTCATTATCCACTCTTTAATAATGGAGCTTTCGAGCCATTGACCTGAAAGAAAGATTGAAGATCTTGTGTCCTTATATTATTTTCCTTGTGCCTACGTGCATTGCTACGGGTTAAAAAATTAATAAGCAATAAAACAACGTGGCTACGGGTAAAAGAATTGCCAAGCCATAAAACGATAGCCTTTGCGACAAAGCACGTACATCGACCGTTTTTGTGAAATACACGGACGGCAAGAAATACACTGCTTTGCAATGAAATTGCCTCACCAACAAGAAGTTATCCGACCTTATCCATATTTAGTGGAGGGGTCGTCTACCTCCGACTAGTAAACGATTAGATGCATGCTCAGGAGACATGAACATTTGGATTGATACAGGGTGTCCGGGTGCCTGTATAGGCTTATCAGACGTGAGACGTTCCATGTGGTAGGGAGGAAGTAACTGCCTCGTGAATGTACAGTACTGTAATCCGCACAACGGTCTCAATGCCGCAACGACGACAACGACAGCCGTTCACGCAATTAACGGACTTTGAACGAGGCCGGATTATTGGCCTCTCCGAGGCTGGATGGTCAACCAGACGGATTGGTGTCTATGTGTCGCGGGACGCACGGAAGGTAGACCGATGTTGGAGGCAATGGCGAAAGGAAAGCACACATGCCAGAAGACCAGGCTCTGGGGGCCGGAGAAGCACGTCATCTCGTACGGATAGGCAGATACTGTGAACAGCGCTGGCGGACAGAACCATCCCCTGCGGCAAATGCGCGACAACATCACTATTCCCGGTACTGCTCCAGTGTCAATAGCGACAATAGCACGCCGGTTACACGTCGCAACAATGTCTGCCAAGCGTCCATTGTTGTGTCTTCCTTTGACACCTGAGCACTGGCGATACGACTGCAATGGTGTCGGGAACGAGTGGAATGGAATGGCGCCCGGTGGTCTTCAGCGACGAATCCCGCTTTTGTTTGGACACCGAAGACAGACGCGGACGGGTGTGGCGCAGATCATTGGAACCTGTCAATGAACAATACATCGGATATCGCCATCGTGGACCAAAACCCGGGATCATGGTCTGGGGTGCCATCGGCTACGATACCAGAACACCTGTAGTCACCATCCAAGGTACCCTGACAGCAGCACGGTACGTCACAGAGATTCTGCAGCCCGTATTACTGCCAGTTCTGCACACCATACCCGACGCAGTCTTTCAGCAGGATAACGCCAGACCGCGCAAAGCAAACATGAGCATGGCAATTGAGCGCGTGTGGGACATGGTGGGACGTCGTTTACGATCACCCCGAAATCTCGATGAACTGACACAGCGGGTTCACCAGGCCTGGGCAGACGTATCCCAAGATTACATTCGTCACCTGTATGATTACCTACACCTGCGGCTGGAACAATGCATCGCCGCTAGAGGTGGTGCCACAATCTACTGATGCCGCTTTCCTTTGGGACACCTTGTACAAACGAGTGCTCGTCTTGGCTCCATAACGTAATATAGGTGTGTTCAGATGTATCTCTTGCTGTATACCTACTTTTGGCTCATTCGGATAACTCCTTGTGGGTGGGGCAATTTCAGTGCAAAGCAGTGTACATAAGCGGGGCAGCGGCCAAGTAACCGTAGCATTTTAAATCTTGTGAAATTGTTCACAAGCACGACTTCTAGTTGATTATAAACATTAACAATGAAGGTTATTCCTACTATATTTGATTTATTAATTTATTATATTTTCGACAGCCTGGATGAAACTAGCTTAAGAAAGGAGGCGCGTATCTCTTATAACACACAACGCATAAAGCCGGATTCACACTACGGTGGATTCCCCGACGACGGCGTCGAAGGCAAGCAAACTTTCCCACAAGCGGCGAAAACGACCTCGTGAAATGAATGGTTTCGTTCGTTTGATGTGGCGAAGATCTATATGTATTTTGTCCTAAATTACACGGTCGTAATCTATTTTGTTCACGTATGTAATTTAAATCTAAAGCAAGATGTTCTGGGGCTTTGTAATCGAAACGCATAGGCATATCGCCGCTCACTTCATCTGCTAAAGACCCCTCCGTGGGCACTACCTTGACGTGGTGGAGGGGCTTGAGTGCCTCAGTGACGCTAAGGGCTATGCTGGATTGTGTCACCCATGCCAGACAGGCCTTTGCAGAGAGGCCAGACTAAAAGTGTCCTGTCGGTTGTGGACCCTCCCAAAGGGACCGGTGCTCGCAATGGAGGCATGTTTTTGAGTCCACTTGCGTGTTTACCATGCGCAGCGATCCTACTTCTGGGGAAAGGGGGATCCTGGTGGTTGAGGGAAGGCTTTCCGGAACAACACACCACTTTGGCTCCTGCTACTCGGGAAGGATGGGTGGTCTGGATGAGCCCGTCCAGATTAATCGGCTGGTCGTCGCTCCTTGGAGCTTCGACCATAGGGTTAGGTGCTGCCTATATCTTTCTCGTATCTCTGGTGCCAATGTGCATCCCCTTGTTGGGCTCGGTGGTGGTTGGGGAACGAGGGAGATGAAAAATTATTTTTCCTTAATATTGGTAAACAAAATAAGCAAGCAAATCAAAAACCAAAGAACGATCGTGAAGAAAGATTAAGCCGTAGACCGCCAAAGAATCCGAAGTTTTTGGAGATGAAATTGGCAAGTGGGGAGTCGTTTAAGAACTTGTTGGGGATACAAAACATGTTAAAAGACCTTTCAACGGCCATCTACTTATTGAAGTCTTTAAGGATAAGCAAGCCACCATCCTGCTATCCTTGAAAAAGTTTGCAGGGAAAGCCGTTTCGGTTTCTCCCCATGCAACATTGAATTACAAGAAAGGTGTTTTCACGTGCCAGGATCTGGAAGGAATAGGGGATGAGGAAATCATTGCCGAATTGGACGATCAATCTGTTGTTGACATTCGCCGGATCGCTCCAAAGAGGAATGGTGATTCTCATCCTACAAATTCCTTCATCGTTTCCTTTGAGGGAACAGTTTTGCCGGATACCATTTACATCGGTTATATACACTGTCACGTGAGACCCTTTATTCCCAACCCGTTGCGATGTTTCCAATGTCAGAAGTACGGCCATACAAGAA
>JAHWFO010007936.1:1074551-1144266 GCA_023313115.1 Rhysida immarginata | reverse complement strand
ACGTTGGACTTTTCAGAATCGAAAAAGTTCACCAAATGATTATTCGGGAGGGAAGCAATGGAACGTACAATATCTAGTACCTGAGATGGTATTGTCACTTCGCTGACTACAGTAGATGAGGCCTGAGAAATGTTAGGAATTTTCTCGTGCCGGAATTGTTCGAGAACGGAGATCCACCGTACCAGGAATGCTAACTGCGGCGGCGGTACCGCGATAATCTTCTAAACGAGAACTTGCATAAAAAAACGTGTTTTAAAGCGTTTACCTCGGGTATCCTGGATTCCTTTGTTCCGCACATCTCCATTCTGTCGGGTATCGCTGTTGAAGCTGAGGCTAATGTAATTGTCTCAGCAGACACCTTGACTGATCACAAAAGCTACGCCTAGGCGCATCTATATACAGGGTGTCCGGAAATAAATGGTAAATATTCATACACGTGAGAGAACATGTATAAAGAAGCATTTTTATTACTATGAACATGGTGTCGCAAGCCAACCCCCACAGAGATACAGGGGGATTAAAGTATGTTGCGCTGCCTGATTGTTGGCGTCCCGCGAGCGACTAGGCAAGTTGGTGCAGCCCTTACTGGAGCCTACACACCTGTTCGAAGGTGTTGATGTAATGGAATAAAATCAAGTCACATCACATACCATTAAACTACGTAGAAATAAACAAATAAGACACCTTACAAACGCTGTTGGCTCTTAAGGTAACATCTTGACGTAGACTATGAGCAATGCACATCAAGGCGTACATCCAAGCTGTGGATAAAAACAAATGTGAACAAAACAGACGCCACACAAATGTCCATTACGTATCAAGACTCACAGCAGGTGTTCAAAGGTCCGGCCATGTGTTTGCACGCACAGGTTACAGCGCCGTAGTAGCGACTCCCGTGCATGACGTAGTACATTCAGTTGTTCGCGGATTGTTTCACCTACCACAGCAATGCGAGCGACCAGATCATCAACGGATGGAACAGGTGTTTCGTACACCAGTGACTTCATGTAACCCCACAAAAAAGTCCAATGGGGATAGGTCAGGTGAGATAAAAGGCGAGACTCGAGAGAAGAGAGAAAGAGAGCAAATGCAACATACTTTAATCCCCCTACATCTCTGTAGGGGTTGGCTTGCGACACCATGTTCATAGGAATAAAAACGCTTCTTTATACATGTTCTTTCACGTGTATGAATATTTACCATTTATTTCCGGACACCCTGTATATAAAGAAGGATGTTTGTGGGTTTGTGAGTATTTAATACAAATCTGTAGTTTTATTCCGATCTTGATGAAATTTTGCATGCTTGACCTTCAAAGCATGAAGAAGGTCACTATCTACCTCAGATTTCGAAAAAATAATAATTATCGATAATAAATCGATATTCCTTATGATGGCAAGGCATATCTCATGACCAACAATGCAAAGCTAATTTCGTGCAACAATAGGTATCGACAATATATATATCTCATGACCAAAAATAAAAGGCAAAGTTTGTGCAATGCCTAGAATTCCTCTTATTCAGGCTTTTCTTAGAATTGAGAGTTCTTAGTACTTAACAATTTCTTGAAAATCTTTAAAAAATATCAGTAACTGGAGATAATGGAGAGTTAGCAGACTACTGAGAAAGAATGGAAAGACGACTGAGGAAGCAATCCTTTAGCTCCGTTCTGTATTGAGCAAATGGTGAGCATGTCAATAGAAGAATCGGCGACTGCTAGACTACACAAAGTGATGAATGGCCAAGTTTTGTTTCAAGGCATCGAGAGAAGAGTGGAAATTGCAAGAACATCAAGTATACATCTAAAGTAAGATTACGTGACTAAGAAATTATTTACACAAGCAGTGGCATACTTGGAGAGGTCCATCTATTGTGAGCCTTTAAAAAATTTTTTTTTGGATTTTCAATATGAATTTTCACTATTAATTCAGTTTATTTTTAAGATATTGCAAAATTTATTCAAACAAAAGAGTCCGAGCCACGCCGGGGTTATCACCTAGCTTATTTGCTAGCACAGCAGATCCAAACATTTCATTTAAATATATTTTTACTATATTCTGTGTGAATGTGAATATTTTATAAACTGAGATGCTGATAATGAGAGAGTGAACGTTCGTTTCCAAGAATTATTAATAATGAGCATAAAATGATGATGCAATGACAGAACATATAAGGCAGCATCTATTGAGGGGGGAAAGGAGTCACAGTGTCTCCCTTGAGCTCCCTATCAAACGTCCAGACGACTGGCAAAATTTTGTGTGTCTGTAAAGGAAAGAGAAAGAACGAGTATTGGTTAGAGAAACTCTGCAGCTAAAATAGAAAACGCTATACGGGCATTCGAAACATCTGAACAACGGAAGTTTAGAATCGAAATGAAGGGCAATAAAAACTTGGGTCTAAAGTATTCAGTGATGTTTCCTGGTGGTAAAGATGGATATCATTTTAATCTGAGGCAGGTCAACAAGGCTTTAAATAAAGTGTCGGTATATCATCTAGAATTCCTGTTTTTCGGATTTTTCTTAGAATGTATAGTCCCTTCGCTGTGGTTGTATCGATTGAGTTATTATTTAACCAATTTGGTGTTATAATTTAACTTCTTGAGATTGTTCTGTTTACCTACAAGTGTAATTATCCCGGGCAACGCCGGGTCCTCTGCTAGTATGCTATAAAATGGACTGCTACATTTATTTAAACGCCTCGATGTGAGGCTCGTTCACCCACCGGTAGATCTTCAGAAGGCCATGGGAAACCTAAGATGGAAGGAGTAGGAATTATGGTCCCCTCTGATGACCACACAACGGCGTTGAGATGACGAATAACGCCTTTTGAACATACTAGGGGCTAACCAATTCCATTCAAGGAGAAGAAAGGACTTAAGATGGGGAGCCACCCTCTTCCAAACAGTCGATGATGTTGGATTTGCCCTTTTTGCTTTGTTTATCTTAGCTAACCATAGTTCTTTATTCTGGAAGGCAATGGGAATGGCAAGGTCCATTTTCAAAGGATTACCGGTGGAGTCGTCCATCATAAATCATACTGACTGGCAGGAAAAATCTTACATTCTGATGTGATTGAGGAAGGATCTGATAAAAGAGATTTCATCACTTAAACTAGGAAAAGTCCAAGAAGTTTCCATGTCGTGATGTAAAACGCATATGGAAAGCCATCTACGGCCGGGCTAGACTGTATACGACTATCCATTGAAAGAAACTTATTAACTTCGTCATTTTGAGAAAGGACTTGCATTCCTTGTATTCCTTGTTGTTTTGTATAAAAACATTCATGAACCAATTTCGATGTGAAGCAGTACCTGTAGTAGATACTGGAAATGGAGGATCATTGAACACATAATGGCACCGTGGTCGGAGAAAGAACATGGAATGGCCTCCATTGAACCAGGGAAACCAGCAAACGCATTATCAACAAGAAAAAGGTCTAGTCTTGATGACACTTTGAGTCCTTGATGGTATGTGGACCGGGATGGAAACTTTGAGTCCTTCATGGAGTGTGTCCGTAAGTCGAATAATGCATTTTGCTGGCACAATCGATACACATGTCCAGATGAAAAAATGTTATCATCTAGATGGGTGTTAAAGTCACCAGCTATCAGTGCATGCAGAGATGATAACACGAAACTGTCAATGTCACTAAAAATGCCTGTTTCTCTACTGAATCACAAGGAGCATACACATTAAGCATCGGAAGTTGGCACCACATGTTGGGATGACCAACAAAATCACTCTGTACTCGCAATCGTACATAAAGTTTGTTGCCTGAATGGACGGGTATAGAATAATGGTAGCTAACCCTTGGCCAAACGGGGAAGAAGAGTTTATAAAAAAACGTCCATCCGGGTAGAGACTGCGCAGGCCAGAATGGTTTAGCACTATTGTGATGGCGCTAATTTCACCTCTTAGAGCAAGACAAAGGAGATTGGTATCAGTGGACGAAGTTAACACTGAATCCCAATCCGATATTAATAGAAAAGATATTAAAGCAGACATCCGATTGGGAGTTATTTTTCTGAATGGAGAAGGCTTAGATTTGGGTTCATATAAAATGCAGTTATGAAAGACAGCCACCAGTGGAAAATGATCACTGATGGACATATCAAGTGAGTTACTTAAAAGAGGGGAAAAGAAGAATGAGAAATATCCGTCAATAACCGAAAAGGTTCGATGGTAGACATCCTAATGAGTGAAAGAGTAAGTGGTAAGTTATAATCCGGAGCAAGTGATTGTTCAAGGAATAGGTGTAATGCAGAGGATGGTTTACTTATATCTATATTAAAATCCCCTGTAAGAATGATTTGTTTTTGCTGAAGTTTTGTAAGTCCAAAAGTATGGTAGACAAAAAAGCACAAAAAGCCAATGAATTCTCGGAGGGGGGACGGTAGATTGATATTACAAAATCTTTACAATTAACTAGAACAGTTACAACCTCATAATCGGGAGATATTAATGTGTATTCAGGTATAGTGACACAAGCGAAATTCTCAGATACATAAATACAAATCACGCCCTCACGCTTGTTAATACGATTTATAGAGAAAACATGATATTTAGGTAGAATTGGTTACCTCAGATGTATCCCGACTGCAAGTTTCTGCAAAAACTAAGATTAGCTAACATAATTGAAAGATTCGCAAAAAATGCTCCGAATAATAAGATAAAAAATCTGTAGTGGGCATCACGGGACTCCCTTGTAAGAAGCTTTATTGAATGCTTTTTTTGGGGGGGAAATATTTCTCATTAATATTCTTGAGACACGAATTTCCGTCTCTTTGTTGTCTAAAAACTCCAATTGTTGAAATAAATTTTGACAGCAGTTTTTGTTCTTCAAATACAGTTCTTCAAACTCTGTGTCACAAACTGCTCCACGCAAACAAAACTCCATAGACATACATGAAAGCAAATCTGTACGGTTAACAGTTTTTGAGAAATGCGAGATACACATACACACATACACACTTGTGTGACACGCACAGCTACAGGAACAGAAAAACAGTCCCTTGTCCCTTGAACCCCAAAATTGATTGATACACTTATTGCCCAGTTAACGAAATACTCCTCCCTTAGTTGTATAAATTAATTTTTAAATCAAAAAGATTAAAGTAAATGTTTAACCCTAAAAAGAAAACATTAATTATTACTTCCCCTTTTCTTTTATTTATCTAAAGTGATTCCCGTGAGTGAGTTGGAAAAAAAAAATAACTGTCGATTCCAAGCACATTTGTTGCCTTTTTATTACCAGAAATAAACGATGCAAATCAACGAAATTACAAAATTGTTTAAAAAGGATTCTATTAGATTTTCTTTTGCTTCCCTTTCTTTTTTTTACAAGGACAGAAATAACGGTGATTTCGCCGTCAACCAAACCAACACAGTGAGGGAGGTAGAGCGACTTGAGCAAGTCTTGCGTAGTTGGAGTAATGTCCGAACAAAGGCGATCACTGCGCCGTAGAGGCGAAACGATTCGAAGAAAAACAAATCTAACAAAACGCTTGGAACTAAAAAAAAAAAAATAGTAATGGACAAACATTTAAAAAACAAGCTTAGACGTTAAATAATTATTTTTAAAGGAGATCACTAGAGCCAAGGATGCGAGGAGACTGACGAATGGGATACTGCACAAACTAGTCCTAGGTGGATTGGGCTATTTTGAGTCCGAAGTGAGAGCTGAAAAGCTAGGCTCCAAATGTGAGAGAGTTGATTTGACAGGAAAAGGGTCCGGAGAAAAGTAAAAAAATAGATAAAATAAATAAATAAAAAAATTTAAGTAGAATGAAGAAACAAAAAATAAGCACCAAAAGAATAATAATTAAACAGAAAAAAGGAGAATAAAAATTACAGCGTTTCTTTTTTTGTGAATGAAAAGGAAGCTTACCTCGTCACACTAGGAATACGAAGCTTACGATTAACAGGAGCACAGCAACGATTTACCACACAAAGAACAGAGGAAGGGAAAACAACACAGTAGGGTACAAAGGGATCATTCAGCCGTAACGAGGTAGAGAAGACCTTAACATCCTAAAAGTGAAGGGTAGAAGTTAAAGAATAAATCAATGAAAACTCTTAAAGAATAAGAGTTAAAACAGGTGATTCTACAATTCAAAAAAAAAAATAAAAAAATACAACAAACTTAAAATAACAAAGTTGAGGTATCATTCAAAATGTAAGAAATTCTGCAAAACTAACTATGGTTGTTTTTCACTACAAAGAAAAAACGTTCACGGTTAAAAGGCATTCCGTTCAACTCACAAAGTGCATAATAAAGTGAAGAAAGCTTAGCTCTCACGAAAAGTCACGGAAGAATTCATTATCGAGGTCCTTGTGGTACAGCGGCAAAGCTATTCGGACTGAAGACGAAATTTGGAAGAAAAAACGTCCAGCTGGGTCCTTGAGTGGTTTACTGAATATCAGCGACCGCCATCTTGGCCGGTTGGGATTCGAAATCGTTAGGGAAATGCTGGTAAGACACGGCTCTTCACTCCGTACCGGTTTAGCACGACGGCATTAAAAACATCTTGTGAAAATAAACGAATCCTCGAGGGCGCAATAGACCTCAGAGAAAAACTAGAAGAAAGAATAACATCATAGCTGACGAAGTCCTATGGACTGAAAACTATCGAATTCCGAGTAATTGTTAAAGTCAAAAAATCTTAATTGTTAAAGAACAATACGTTTTTTCCTCACAAAACACTTTATTTATGTATTCTTTAACAAAACCATTTTGCGTGGACAAAATAGGAAAATATTAAATCGGAATTGTATTGTACTCAAGCCTGTAACAGCTGTTTTAAACTAAGAGTTGAAAGGTAATTTTTACGACTTCTTATTGCAACTACAATTAAAAGATCTAAGAATCACTTCTTGCGTAACTCGCCCTAATTCCCCACCGAACGGAAACAGGGATCCAATGTATATACTGCTTCCAAAAAAAACCCGACTATATTGAATTGAACGTGAATTTATTGATCCACCTTATATATATATTTCCATCGCAGGTAACCGCTCTTAAACAAATACTCCTGTCGAAGTTTTGTCTGGCCAGACTTAATATATGAGTATTTAGACTCGCTTAAAAAAAAGTTAGAAACAGTACCCACTTTTTTTTATAAAACACACCTGAAAGCGTTAGGTGAACCCTTTAATTCGTGATACACCCGGAGGGGCCACATTAACCTCCTAAAAATAAATGAAGCAAAATTGGAATTTCCTGTGGTCAGAGAAGAGAAGAACAAGTGCGGAAACGCGCAGACCTTCGGATAATTAACCGATTAAAAAGCTACACCTCGAAGAGGAGCTTTGCCTAGTGCTGAAAGTAACCCATGCTTATAAGAATTGAGATTTACTAGTAGGCGGATAATTCAAACGGTTTAGTAGATTATATAGATTCGTAGGGATGGCTAAAACCAAAAAAAAAAAAAAAAAAAAAGAGAAAAGCGGTTTTCGTTTTTCGTGCCGCAAAAAGGCACGTTATAACACAAACGTACAGACGTCACGCCGAAACACGTCAAAATGAATTCAGGGATGGTCAAAATGTATATTTCTGTTGAAATCTGAAAACCGAAATTTTTCGGGATTAAAATCCTTCCTTTACTTCGTACAAGGAAGTAAAAATTGAGAAAAAATGATCGGTACTAGTAAATTCTACAGTCTTAGAATTAAAACTGATAACGGGAATTGGATGTTGGTAGTAAAGAGATGGGTCATCTTCGAGCTAAAAAAGTAGAAAAGCACAAGCTGTGCAATCGAAACTTATGTGTTAATCAGATCGGTTGTCGAGCATCAGCTAATGGTGGTGTTCAAGCGCACCCGGTTTGACTATAAGAAACGCAGCTAAATAGTAAGACAGACAGACGTGAATAACTCACAAGATTGAGGTCAATTACGCAAGATAGCTTCAAATAAGTAATATATAAAAACAAAAGTAACAATTTCCAGTCAACAAAATAAACAAAAATAAATCGTCGGGTGCGACAGAAGAACCCGATATAACCATTGCTATTGACTTTAAGATACAAACCATCAGCGTAATGTAAAACTAAACTTAGATAAATCACAGTGGTAAATTTAGATCCAAAAGTAAATTGATTTTTATATAGAAACATAATAATAACAGATCTAAACAATTAAGTTGAGTTGCAGAGGCGCTGGAGGTCATATGAGGACGACAAGGGGATTGGCTTACCGTTAGGGCCCCAAGCAAAGATCTTGCCTCCGGAGCTCAAGACATTCTGTGTTCCAAGCTTTAGTTTTGCCTCACGGAGCGGTCTGTATCGGGTAACTGTTAAATCCTCCAAAATGACATAGGGAGTAAGCCGTAGCTTAGATTCGATTTTTAACGATGGTATCACGGAGAAGTCTCTTTCATCACAAACTATTAAGAGTTCAGATGGGAGGCTTCTGAAAACGGAGGACAGCGTATTGCATAGATGGAGGGAATACTTTGCATCTTTTCTTAATACGGTGACAGCAACAACTGAGGCACATGAGGTGCACCTTGGAGCGGAGAATAGTCACGGTAGTATCACCGAAGCAGAAATCAGATGGGCAAGTAAGTCCCTCAAAACTGACAAAGCTGCATGTGATGATGAAATCCGGTTTGAGATTTTAAAGGCCTTAAATCACAATAGTATCCTGTGGCTGACTCGGGTGAGTCAGGTTGCTACGATATCTGGCCATGGCCTCTAAGGAATGTAAGACAGGAATTGTTATCCCTATCTTCAAAAAAGGGAGATCAGCGAGATTGCAACAACTATCGAGGCATCTGTTTGCTTAGCATTCCTGGGAAAGTGTATGCTAAATGTCTGGAGAAGAGAGGTCGGGAAATAGTCGACTCCAAACTGTTGGAGGAGCAGTGTGGTTTCCGACCTGGCTGAAGCACGACGGATAACATCTTTGCTCTAAGGCAAATCTTCGAGAAATCCTGGAAGTATTTCTTAAAAGATGTTTACGCTTGCTTTGTGGACCTCGAAAAAGTATATGACAGAGTTCCTCGGGAGAGGCTCTGGCAAATGTTGCAAGAGTATGGAGTGGATGGGCAATACTGATTGCTATCATGTCTGTACGAAAGTCTGAGATGTATGTCCGGATAAATGACATTAAGTCAAAACCGTTCACCGTGTGTGTGGACTCCGCCAAGGGTGCGTACTGTCGCCCCTCTTGTTCATTATCTTTATGGACTGGATAGATAGGGGCAGCCGAGGCGATGAGCATGTTTGTGTGGGATACTGCTTGGTGGAGAGGTTGCTCTTTGCTGACGACCTTGTCCTTCTGTGGTCTTCTCGCACCAACTTTCAGCATGCACTAGACCGGTTTGCAGCCAAATGTGAAGAAGCTGGGATGAGGATCAGTGTGGCTAAGATTGAGGTTATGGTCCTTTCAAGACAGCCTTCTTTATGTGCTCTCCGTGTTAGGTGAACCCCATTGAGACAGGTGGAGAAGTTCAAGTATCTCGGGATTGCATTCACGAGTGATGGGCAGCAGGAAAAGAATTGGATGCTCAGACTGGTGCAGCAAGCTGTGTCAAATGTGAATTGGAGCTGGTAAACAAAGCCAAGCTCTTCGTCTTCAAATCTGTCTTTCTCCCCATTCTCACCTATGGTCATGGCCGGAAGAAAGCGATCGCGGGTGCAAGCGACCGAAATGAGATTTCTGAGAGGTGTGGCAGGCGTTACCCTACTAGAGAGAATGCACAGCAGCACATTAAGGCAGTCTTTAAGTGTTGAGCCGCTACTTCTCCGCATTGAGAGATTTCAATTGCGCTGGTATGGTCACGTGATACGGATGCCGCAAACTGGTCTTCCCAGGCAGTTGTTGTTTTCCAAGCCAGTGGGTAAGAGACCAAGGGGTCGGCCTAGAACAAGGTGGCTAGACTACATGGAAAATCTGGGTTCGAGTCGTTTGGATATTACCAGGGAGGACATGCGCCTGATGGCGGAAAATCGCGATCGCTGGAGATCCTCCGTAGGGCTGCTGCCCCCGCGACCCTAACGTATATGCGGGTTTGAAAAGTAAGTAAATATCACAGAGAGTAGAGGTCGTTAGCTGCAGGAGGATAGGTTAGGTTGCCGATGAACTACGTGGCCCCAAATGATGGATCGCAGAAATAGCGTTGATGTCGGCATCTAACTTACTGGCACATATTTCGGAAAAAAACATTAACCAAGTTCTCCGCTGGTTCCTCTGGTATTCCAAGCAGCTGAGGTTATTGCGCCTGGAGTATTGCTCCAGGTCATCAATTTTCCCCAGAGCTGACTGTGAGCTAATTATGGATTCGCCATCAATAAACAAGGTGGATTCCAAATTTGTAAGTCGCGCCTTCGCTTCAGCCAGTTACCGGTCGATCTCCGCCAGCCGAAAAGCCGACGACTCCAGCATCTCAATTAAAGATGTTAGTTTGTTGGAAATTTCATTTATCTTTTGTTTAAGACGATCACCAATCTTAATTAGGATAGTTGAGATTACTTTATCAAGTGAGTTCGGATCATTGAAATAAGCAGTAATTGCTTTCTCAATGAATGAACCGGTGAGATTATCCGATGTCTTGCCGGGAGGGAGTGTCTACTGGGGGGGAGACGGTCATTCACGGACTTTAGCGCAGCCAAGTTCTTTTCCGTACCTTTCGGCATATCGAATCATGTACATGTATATTTTAATTGAAGCTGACTAAAAAGATGGTTGACAAAGCACAATTAAACAGCTACAGCGAAACACACAGTTAAACAGATTACCGGCCTGGCGAAACACAATTATAAGTGTTCCAGTGGGAGGGGCGGTCGAATGAAAACTGCAACGATTTAATTCCGATTATTCATAGAATCTGCTAGAATCTAATAGATGTTGTCACGGCCTCCTAGAAACTACCAGGCCTGAACATGACGTCAGTAATGTATTGTTGAAGCACTAAAATTGTGACGTTGAACTAACTTCTGTAATAGCACTACAAGTTCGACGTAATAATGTTTTATCTTTTCCATGTTCAAGCAACGCCACCTAAAAAACAAAGCCTGGTCACTGCGTCATCACACCAGGGCTGACAATCCAACTTTCATTGTTTACAACAAGCGAAAAAGCACCTATTGTAATCAGCGTTTTTTCATTTGTTGTAAACATTGAAAGTTGGATTGTCAGCCCTGGTTTGATGACGCAGTCCACAGGCAGTGAGAAGGCTTTGCTTTTTAGGTGGCGTTGGTTCAAGCCTGGTAGTTTCTAGAAGGCCGTGGCAAATGAAAGGTCTTGGTCTGTAGATTTGTCAAAGTTAGCTTTTTTGTCCGGAATTACTATTAAGTAGCGCTAATTTACAATTCAAAATGCTTACACTGGTAAATCAAACAACTTTGCTACCATTGATGATCAAATCAACAACAGTTACATAAACAATTAACAACGATAATAATAAACAGCATTACAGCCAAAAACAGATGGAGATGGGTTGTTTACCGTCAAATTTTGACGGTATCTATCTAGTAAAGCTTGAAACATAGTCCGTTAATCAAATAGGTAAAATCTAATAAAATTATCGAAGGAGATGAATCGTAGATCGAAAGTTCCTTTCGTCAAAGGGGAAAATATAGAAAATTTTCTTTGAAATTTCTTTTTCGGTGGGTTCATAGGACGGATAGCGGTGCTAAGACGGGGGGCAGAAAGAAGTTGCACGTTCGGTCGCCTGCCTCCGCCTCCAATAAACGCAGATCTTCGAAATTTTGCAGGAAGGTTTCTAACTATTGTACCAAAAAAGTGGTTCACCGATTTTCGATATTCGAATTTTAAGGGTGGGAAAACTGGAAAAAAATCGATTTTCGGGGGGTTTCACAAAATTTTCAGGTAATTTGATGCAACTTCGCGGAGATCAAAGATAAAGCAACGAAACTCGGAGGGAAGCTTCTCCGGGATATTTCCAAAAAATTAATTTTTGTTTTTTTCGATATTCGCTTTGTGAAGGGAGGCAGGGGGGCCCGAGGATTGCACCCCCCCCCCCCCATTTTGTGTTTTTGCCGCCTAACTCCAATGCGGAAATGCAGAGAGCTTCAAAATTGCACACGAGGATGTAAAAGACGTATATATAAAGGGAGCATTCGATTTTAAGGGGGGGCAGAAATCCAAAAAAAATTCCAAACTAGGCCAAATTATGACGTTCGCGGCCGGTCAACCCTACTCTGTGGCAAATTCACGTACGACTTAAATATTTGGACCAAGAATAGTTCACATAAATTGCAAAAAACTAATTTCCGCTTTTTTCATATTTTACCCCTTTGCGCCCTATTGCCCTCCGTAAACATATGCCCACAGGACTCCTTGATATCACATTTTTTCCAGTATTTCGCGAGTAAAAATTGTTCTAGATTAATGAAATTTGGTACGATGATGGCAATTAACGAGATCAACTGTCTGCTTAGTTTATTTTTTGATTATCTGGGACCAATTTTCCGGTATTTTATGTTGTTCGGATTTGTAGCGGATATATTTTTATTTTCATGAATTAGCATACATTCAGATTTTGCAAAACTTCTTCAAAAAAGAGCCCGAGCAAGGCCGGGTATATCAGCTAGGTCTTAATAAAGCGTTACAATCCCCCTCCTCGAAACAAAAACAAGATAAGAGGAAAAAGGTTTTATCAAACCAAGCTTTTATAATGTTTTATTTAGTGGCAACAATACAGCTTAATTTTGCAACAATAAATAATGATACATTTACCTCTCGCCATAACGAAATGTCCAATTGTTACAACAATCAATTCGTAGTAATGAGTTAGTACCATTAGAACACGGACCAATGAACCGATTTGAAAATTTTTTTCTTTATCATAAATTGCCATCGATTCTGCATAAGTGTGTCAAATTGCAGCTCCCTAGCTTGTCGGAAAGTTGGTTTAATATTGATTACAAGATTTGACCTAAACAAATTAACACAGCAAAGTTATAAAAAGCTTATAAAAACTTTTTTTTTCCTCTTTTTATTTCAGAGTCCTCCTACTGGGATTGTCCCTGGCTGCTTTTCCCTGAGCAATTCGGACAATTTCGTCGGATTACGCCGGGTTTCCCACACAAGAAGCATTTAAACTCGTCGTTTCCCGGGGGGGGGGGGCGGTAGACATATCCTTCTTCGGATTTCTTCGGGCTTTTGCTCCCAGTAAATCTTCCCATTCATCAATGATTCTTTTTAGCTCATCAAAGGTATTAAATTCTGATCTTCGTATCTTGGTTTTTAGTTCAAGTCTCATATTATCGTAGATTAAATCGAGTAATTCTACTTCGTTTAAAAAGTTCTCAGATTGAAGACAGACACAGAAGGATTCTCCACTGGCTTGGCGACGATTCATCACCTTACGTTTCTCGATAATATCGCTCGTCCCTTGTCTGAATTGGCGCTGTATCCATCGCTTACCTTCAATCCATGTGGGCAGCAATTGTAGCTCGCTGCTAACCCAGGCGCCCATCTCCTCTGCAACTACGAGCGGGAAGACTCATCGAAGACTCTCTTGTGGCACTCCCGTGAGTTGAGCCTTCATTTCAACGTCCATTATGTACATGCTGATATCTTGGTTCATATTGTATGGCTTCATTGTCAAAATTTCTCTTGTGTTGAACAGCAGTCCATTCTTTGGGCTGATTTAATCGTCGTAGCACCTCCGTTTGCGTTTCCAATGTCCTGTTCACATCATCTATCAGGTGGTGGCTGACCCCCAGGGAAAACTTAACCAGGATTTTCCACAAAATCAGTCACATCAAATGTCTGCTATTGTTCTCCCTCCGGGGAGGGGTGATGAATTCTCTGCAACCGATCGGTTTCTTCTCGAAGGCTGGAGCTGAAGGCGGGTACATGCAAGGATTACAGCTTCTTCACTCAGAAAGGCCGCTGGCACACGATGTTGCACCAACGCAGCAATAATCTTATCCGTCTCGCCTAAGACTGTCAGAAATAACACACAATATGACTGTCAGTAGAATTCCTACAGTCCTTCCTGCAGAACGAACTGTATCTCGTCGCACTTTAATGAGGGCCACATCTCAAACGTGACATACAGAGTCTACACAGGCATATTGGCAAAATTGAGAATTGCGCCTGTTTCCAATTAATTGAGTTGAAGACGATCAACCAAAAAACTTTGTAACCACCCTCGTTGGTGAGTCGTGACAGACCAAGGGAAACCTTAGCATTCCCTCTTTCGTTACAAAATAATTCGGATACGGGGTTCTCAAACGTGATGGGTCAACCGCTGAAGGAACGATTGGAACCAACGAAATCTGACGTCGTAAACCTAGCTAATCGTTTTCATGGATCGACAATTCTTACGCATTGGTTGAGCCCTCTTAACTAATCCTCGATATCGAAACTCTCTCGACGATAGAGAAATGATTCCGTTAGTCCACAGTCGGCGAACAGGAAAACTTTCTGGAAAAGTCTTATTCCAATAGTTGCATATTTGGTCATAATTGCTGGTAGAATGGAAATAAAGATGGGTCTTGTAATAGCAATACGGTAGCGTTTTTTATTTCTGTTCATCGTATCCATCTCTTTATCTTCCTTTAAGAGCTTCTTGAGTAAGGATTTTCTCTGGGTCCTTGACGAATTTCATCACTGTTATAATTTCATCCATGGGTCCGAAGCAATGTTTGTTTGTCATAAGGTGGTCCGCGAATGCAGATTTCCGATAGCCGTTTATCCATGATCTCTTTGTGTTCTCCAAACCGTTCTATGAACAGAAATAAAAACGCTACCGTATTGCTATTACAAGACCCGTCTTTATTTCGATTCAAAATTTAAAGGTTCAGTATTATAAGCATGATTCTACGTGTCGCGCAGCACGCTTTTGAGAACACACATCAAGAATGCTCGGAAACAGCTAAGAATGTTTCATTATCATTGTCGATAACGTTAACTGCGTTTCCAAATGAAAGCCACTGTTCCTCATTCCTTTGCTTCTGGCTTAGTTGTGAGACTGACCAACAAATCCTCTTGCTTCTTTTCTGTTTGAAATTCCCGCTCACTCTCTTCTCCACTCTCGCTTCCTTCGCTTTTTCCTCTCTCCTTTCGCACGCCACCGCAGCGCTTCCTGTTTTTTCGCTTACGGCGCTTAGATTAACGTGAAGCCTAATTATTTTTAGTCTAATTTAGGCTTCACGTTAATCTGATTCCCTGAATGGCTTTAGTTCACGTAATTTTATGATGCTGTTCATCGAACAAGAATAAATCATTAGATGGTCAATGAGGGTTTTAATGGTACGCCTACCTTAGCTGTTCGAATTAATGATGAAAAATAGGAAAAAAAAATTCCGCAGCCTGGATTCGAGCCAGGAACCTTTGGCTCGGACCGCCAACGCGCTAACCAATTGCGCCACTGCGGCCATGAAAGCGAACCGCTATTTACATGACCTTGGGGCTTGGTCAGTGAGGTAGGCGTACCATTAAAATCCTCATTGACCATCTAATGATTTATTCTTTAAAGAATTTACGCCTTAGGAAAGATAGTCCCAGCCTGCGAACTAGGTAACTGCTCTAAACAAGCCCTAAGGTCATGTAAATAGTGGTTCGCTTTCATGGCCGCAGTGGCGCAATTGGTTAGCGCGTTGGCGGTCCGAGCCAAAGGTTCCTGGTTCGGATCCAGGCTGCGGAATTTTCTTTCCTATTTTTCATCATTAATTCGAACAAGAATTATCAAGTGCGTCTCTGATTGATCATCTCGTATACATTAATTTTTTTGTTTTACCAGCAATAGTCACCCTTTTTCTCAAAGGACGGTGCCACCCAATTGGTTTCTTCGCAAGAAAGTTCGACGCTTTTCCTCGCTCGCTCGGCTCTACTTGACCTCACTCTATTCTCTGATACACCTTTTGCCTGAAACCCTTCCAGCACAAGCACAATGGGCAAATTCAATCCTAGCCTTCCAGCACTGCCACATCCACACGCCCGTTTTTCAAAATGGTTGTCAAAATTCATAAATAATTAATATATCAAAAATCATAATATTACAGGGTGTTCCAAAATGTTTTAGACAACTGTTAATCATTTAGTAAAAAAATACTATTACAGATAGAGACAAGTGGTTTTGAATAATTTGTTTATCAACTGAAAAAGCTTTTTTGATATATTAAAGTTCAATATGGGCACCATTTGTTGCATGGACAACATCCAAACGATATTCAACCTCTGTCCATGTTCTTGCCAGCATCGCCTCATCTACCAAACTAACTCAGAAACAATGCGTGACTTCAAATCCGCCACACTTTTGACTTTTGTGCTGTACATTTTGTCCTTAAGAAACCCCACAGGAAAAAGTCCAGATGTGTCAAGTCAGGTGAACGAGGTGGCCACAACAAAGGCCCATCTTGCCCAATCCACCGCTGAGGGAAGTCAGCATTAAGCGCATCTCGGACTGTAAACGCCCAGTAAGGAGGGGCACCATCTTGTTGGAAGAAAACATTTGGTTGGTCGTCCTGAAGTTGTGGAAATGCGTATTGTTCAAGTATGTCAAGGTAGTTGGTGGAGCTAACGGTTGACTCGATGAAAAACATAGCCCAATAACTCGATTGTGTAAAAGCCCGCAGCACGCGTTGACCTTTGGGCTCGACTTCAAGAACTTCATGGGGATTTTGTGATCCCTAAATCCGCATATTATGACGACTGACCTTACCAGATACGTGAAAAGTTACCTTATCTGAAAACACAACAGATTTCAAAAAATCTTTATCATTGTCAATTCGTCGTAACATTTCTTCAGCATATGCTCGGCGTTGTGGTTTTTCACTTGGTTTCAGCTTGCACAAGTTGAACTTTATAGGCATAAAGTTTAAGACATTTCTGTAAAACACGGTGAACAGTTGTTCCAGGAATCTGGGGCTGTCTGGCTGCTGATCTGATCGACTTACGAGAGCGACGTTGAAAACCCTGCCGAACACGATCCACAGCCTCGTTGCTAGTGCTTGGTTGACCTGTTGATTTTCTTGGTTAACACTTCCAGTGGTTAACACTTCCAGTGCTAACTATTCATGCCATTTCGCAATTTGTTCTCGAGTTGGTGGGGTCTTTCCATGCTGTGTCCTAAAATTCCTTTGAGTTTGTGTTCCAGATTCAGTTCCACCTGGTGCTTTCTCTGCGCTAATCGCCATTTTCCGGAAACTGTCATAGGAAGGAAGGTGCGGCGACACCTAGCTTTATAATGCTGCATCAAAAAAAAAAAACCTTTTTAGTTGATAAACAGTCTGTTGAAAACCATTTGTCTCTATCTGTTTTTTTATACACTGCTAAAAACAATTAAAGGAACATTTGTAGAATAATACTTTTTAGCAATTTCATCTTCTGCAACATGAAACCTACTATTTCCTTCATAGGAAATGGTTGAAGCCAACACATTTTACTGCCAGATGTTCTGAGAAATTTGCATAGCAATATAACCCCCCTGAAAACAAAGTGATAACGGTCGTACATTAGAAGGTGCAGGCATTCCTGGAACGTTATTGTTAGTGCTCTGACATGCCACGAAGGCATCTTGAAGCAGTAGAAGCTGGGAGAGCCGTAACATTGCTCCAAACGAGTCAATCATTTCGGACTGTGGCAAATGCCCTCAATGTGTCCTCTTACGTCATTTTCCGACTGTGGTCACGATTCCAGGCGACTGGCCAGTACACAAGAAGAGCTGGGCAAGGTCGCCGACGCTCAACAACCGCCAATCAAGATCGTTATGTGCGGACTTGTGCCCTGCGCCGAAGAACCTCAACGGCCAGAGACCTGGGAAATGACCTGCAGATGTCAACTGGGGTAGCTGTTTCAGATCAAACAATCCGGAACAGATTACGTGAATTTGGCTTGAGAGCCAGACGACCAAATCGAGTGCCTAGGCTAACCCGCCAGCACATACAGGCGCGACTAGAGTTTGCACATCAACATGTCATCTGGCAGCTTCGCCACTGGCGTTCTGTTCTCTTCACAGACGAGTCAAGATTCCGCCTGGCCCGCTGTGATGGCCGTCTACGTGTCTGGAGACGACGTGGTGAGCGAAACACCGACGCAACAGTTTGTGAGACTGACCACATGGGATGTTCTTCCATTATGGTTTGGGCTGGCATCTCAATAGACCATTGAATGGATCTTTGGTCGTCCGAGGGCGAATGACCACTGACGTTTACATTCCTGATATTCTGGAAGAACATGTGATTGTTGCTGTACATGGCATGGGGTCTGGATTCCTTCTGATGCAGGATAATGCTCGTCTACACACTGCAGCTGTCACTCAAGACTTCCTACGGATGCACGGCATTCAGACCATGAGGTAGCCTGCAATGAGTCCAGACCTAATTCCCCTTGAATATCTTTGGGACATGCTTGGCAGGCGAATTCGACACCGCCCTTCAGCTCCAGAAACACTGCAACAGCTCATCCCGGCACTTACTGAGGAATGGGACCGGCTTCCCCAAGATCACATCCGTCGACTGATACGGAGCATGCCTCGAAGGTGCATGGAGGTTACTGCAGCCCATGGTAGGCATACACATTACTGAGTGGTGCAAAAACTGATCCCTGGAAGAAACAGGGCATTCTCCTCACAACGTCCAAACGACATTTCACTTTGTTTTAGGCAGGGATCCTGCAGTTTCCTGTTGTTTTTCTTTGTTTCTTCACCAGTTGTTTCAATAATGCATTCTATTGTTAAATAAACCGTCTTTTAATGATCACATACAGCGATTTTTTTCATATTATTCGTAGTTGCTTCTGCAAGCTGCTTAATAGAAGTGTTCCTCTAAATGTTTTGAGCAGTGTATAATGATCAAAAGTTGTCTAAAACATTTTGGAACGCCCTGTATATAACGATCACACCCCTATGGATGCAAAACCATTACCCCTCATTAAGGTTAACTGGAAATGAATCCAAATTAAACGTAGCATATATCAGTAGTTGCAGTAACTACTTCAAAAGATTACTTGAAAATATTAAGGCCCGTATTCAGAATCAGAGCTCTTGCTCAAACCATTGTTGAGTACAAATTCAATAATATGGAATTTGTATTCAACAATCAGCAAGAGTAAGAACGCTTATTCTGAATACGGGCGTAAGAATAAAATTAAAATATGCGATGAAAGTGGTAGAGTATATGAAATTGCCTGTAAATCGTACCCAAAACGCTATACAGGATAACGTTTGATAAAAATAACTATAAGCTCAATGAATATTTTTGGCATTTTGAATTTTAATGGCTCTATCACGTTATTCCATCAGACTTGGAGTCATCTGTTCTCAAAGCTGACTATATCTATTGAAGTGTTTTTAAAATATCCATTATAAGTTATCGATTCAATTATTTTTAAATAATCTCCAAACAACATAATGCTACGAATGTCTGCCAAAATGGCGGTTATTTGACGAAATATGTCTTTGATAAGTTTCATGTACTGTCAGGTGCAAAAAGGTTTTTACCTGCTCTGGTAGGAACTGAGCTTACCGGATGGTGAACGGTTGCAAAATCAGGTACTTTTACTGAGAGTCAAGGCAGATTAGACTGGAGCTGTTTCTTCTGAATAAAAATAGGGTAGCAGGTGTAAGCTAGGGATGTGCTATTCACGTGCTCAACTATGACTTAAGTTCCAACCTCTTTGCATCCGACTGTACAGGGTAGGCCTATTGCAGATAACTATAGGGCAGTATAACGTGAAGCCTACCCGCTCGATTGCAGGGGCCGGCTCGACATCAAATGATAATTGGGTAATTTTATCAAAAACATGACAATTTTGACGTTCACTACCCTCCCCGACTGTGGAAACTGCTGGCTGCTTTAGGCCACTTTCATCTCCCTCCATTCTGCCAATCGACCGAGCCGGCCCCTGCAATCGAGCGGGTGGCTTCCCGTTATACTGCCCTTAAGTTATCTGTAACACCCTGAACTTGACGAACTTTGCAGTGATTTTAATGGAGATTAATAACATTTTTTGGTGGATTTTTCGTTTGTGCTGTTGTGGATTTTATCGACCTTTTTCATTTGGCACTTCCGGTTAATAGAAGGTGAACTCACTAGCCTTCTCTGTGAGAAGTGCTTCATTCTTCTTGGATAGCGGTTTTTGAAATTATTAAGTAGCGGAAGAATGGAACACGGCCATGTGTTCCTTCACTATTCAGTTTGGTTTTGATTGGTCCTCTGATTAAATTGTCTAAAAATTGGGATATTCCCGTGGTGACGGACAGTTTCAGCAGGACAGTGGTCCTTGTCACCGTCTCGAATAGTGCTCGAATGGTCTTGGGCTGTTTCGAGGAACATGACGCGGACTTCCACCTGCTTCTGTGACCAGCTTGGTCGCCCTATCTCAACCCGATCGAGCATTTACGGGATGAAGTGGAGAGAACCATCCGACGCCTTCCCACACTATCATCTAACCTGCAGCAATTACGGGACGCTGTGATGTCAGCCTGGCTGCTATTCCTCCGCAACAGTTTCAACATCTTGATGAATCCATGCCAGTACGTGTTTAGGCAGTTCTCGCCGCTAAAGGATGCGCAACACGCTACCAGCGGGATGTCTCTAATAAATTGGTCGTTCAGTGTATTATTCGATCGTAAATGATGAGAAAGAAAAGAAGATAGGGTTCTTTTATATTTTCTAAACACTACGTTCGAGAAAATCAATTTTTAATAAAGAGAAATTGGGGGGTTAAAAAGTGGAAAGGGGTAAAAATAGATGAGCTCAGGACGTTCGTTACTTTCCTATATCCTCCTCGGGGTATTATTTTCTTGTTCTTTTGACGAGACAGGTGCTTTAATTTATTTCGTCGTTATTAATTTTATTGGTATTTACTTATAAAATATCGACGGGTTTTAGTTAACTGTTTTTTTTATTTAAATATAAATTTTCAATAAGTATTAACTTATTGGTTTATCTCGTTACTTCTATCCACTAAAAACGTCGGGGACAAAATTTACATTATAATTTAACTTTAATTTCCAAAATAATTAACCGATACAATAAAATTAACAGAAAATCTTTTAAATCCTGATAGTTTATGCGTTTTATAGCAAATGAAATAAATATGAAAGTAGTTTTTTTTTAATTAAAAGTTTTTTTTGGTTTATAATTTTCAAATTTTATTGTGTTGGAATAATTTTTTCGGAAATTGGAGTGAAATTATAATCTCGTCACTTCTATTTTAATGGAACAGATTGAATCAGAAACATAATTTTTAAATTATTTATACGGCTGTAGTAAACTTTAACAACTTAAAAAAATTTTGTTACAATAATATCTCCTTTCACTCCTTTTCCGAAGAATTAATATCTCATCATTACACATTCACATCTTTAATATCTCGAACAAATTCACTTTTTTACATGAAGTTAATCTAATATAATTTCAAAAGCTTTCAACGAAGATAGCCAAATGAAAATTTATAATCGTGTCGAAAATTTAAAATTCCAAATGTATAGGCTTAATAATTTTGTATTGATATTCGATTCGGGTAATCAAAACTATTTTAGCAATTCACTACAAAGACAATAATTAATTTTAATCAAAAATTTTTATTAATGTGAATAACGAGCATTTTTCTAAATTAATGTCATAATCGTAGCATCTAACTTATAACAACATATGATTATATACCGGTTTCTATTACACAGGGTGAGCACAAAGTCTTTTCCTGATAAAGAAAATTAATAAAAAGAAACTATGTCAGATAGATCATACGGTTTTTGCATTATAATCTCCATCTCAAAAAGTTTTTAAACTGCTGGTACTATAGGAGCCGAAGCGATGTTAGTGGCGCTAACATCGGTCATATTGAAAATGGCGCCTATGAGAGACAAAGCTCAACCGCTTTCTGTGATTTTATATGGCTAAATCACTGATTAGCGTGCAGGAGAGATTTAGTGAAATGAGTATGAACACGACCTTCCTAATGTTAAGTGGTATGACAAATGTATAGAGACAGGAATTCTTCGATTCAACGTTTCCCAACCGATGGTTTGGAAGAGATAATCCTACAGCATGGCGCCCCACTTTCTCCGGACATAACACCTTTAGACTTTTTCTTATGGAGATATGTTAAGGATAAAGTTTTTGCTACACTGGTCCTCGATGTGAATACATTAAAGGGAAGAATGAAGGATGCTATATTGACGGTGACAGAAGACATGCTGGCGAATACGTGGAGAGAAATTGAATACGAAAAGTGCACATGTTGATAGGGTATTAACGATGTGAAAAAAAAAAATTTGAGATGAAGATCATAATACAAACAATCGTATGTATCTATCTTTTTGTTTTTTATTAATTTTCTTTATCAGAAAAAGATTTTGTCCTCACACTGTATATATAATTAGAATATGCATATACATTTGTATTAATCAGAATATTTTCATATCTTCAGAATTTTTATTCTATATAGCTGTTATTCTGTTCAACGTGTATTTCTTTAGACTGTAATTATATAAAATAGCAGGAACGAACTATTTATTTTTAAACAAGGCAGAAATATAAACGTCTCTTCACGTTCTTCCAGAGAACTAGTACCCGCCGATAATATTTCTATATAAAATAAGCGACCCACTCCCTGTTATCTCGGTCAGGCATTTTCTTCTTTTAATAACATCCCATTAAACACGGTTTAGGCAACGCATTTTCTCTTTAATTGCCACTATTTCAAACAAAAATTTTGAAGTTTTATCAAAGCGTTTACGACTACGAGTTGGAGCGTAATAAATAAAAAAAAATGCCATTACGAACGTGAAATTTATACGTTGATAATGATTATAATTACGGCTTACCAAAGGTAAATATTTCAGTTGTAGCGAAACGCTAAAATAAAACGGAAGAAAAAAGAAAGAAGAAAGGGGAAAACGTGACATGATTCGTAATTTTCACACAAGTTTCGGCCCTTTCATCTCCGAAAAGAACTAGGGAGAAAATATTAATAAAATCCAAAGATAAGAAGAGGTTCGAGTATTGCTCGCCCAAGACGTAATCTTCTTTTTGCTTTATACATTTCCACACTATCATTTGAAACTTTTTAAAAAACGCTGCAATAGGTTCTAGAAGAGTACGCTAAGAAATTGCGAAAATTTATTTCCGTCTAATGAAACTGTACAATCTTTCGAGAATGTATCTAAAATCATAATTTAACTATAACGGCATACATGAAATTAATTTCTTGTTATAAAAAAAAGCATTTAATGCAAAATTATTGTTTTTTTAGTCACGTGTTAAATTTAATATATTTTTCGAAATAAATTTTGCAATTTGGAATTTATCTTGGTCATTACTTTCTTCAGATTGTTTAAATGTAAATTAATTCGAAATAACATTTCCAAAGAAATAATCCCACTTTATACAGGTTTACTTGCTTGTGTGATCTAAGTATGTAAATGAGTGAAATTCGTTATGCAGATTCCTCTAGGCAAGATCTAATTACTGTGAAGTTTAGATCGTTAAATTGGGATTCTTAAGTATGGCTTCTAACAATGAAATTAGTAGAGACTTTGCAATACAATAACGGGAGAATAAAGTTTCCGACTAGTTTCGCCATTTATTCCCGGCTTTATCAAGGATATACACATAGTGTCTAGTTTATTAAAAACACATATGACTATACAAATCCGTTAGCATGGCAATTACTACGTATCAGTTGGTCGCGTGACAGTTGGTACCAATATAAGCGAGAACACACCTGTCTACTCGAGTTGTTTGACCGTCACCATGGGGAAAACAAAGGATCTGAGCTATTAGCCATTCTTAAAGCGCGGGATGATATTGTGCCCCAGAGGTGAATTGAGTATCTATGAAATCGCACGTCTTCTAGGCTTTTCCCGAACAACCATTTCAAGAGTTTACAGGACTGGTTAAACAACCAAAAAACAACCAGCGGTCGCAAACGAGGTGAGTGTAGGATGGGAATGCTTGTTCGTGAGAATAGAAACGTCACGACTCGTCAACTAACCGTGGTGTACAACACTGGACCGGAGAATAACAACTCTAAACGCACTACACGCCGTACATTGTCAAGGATTTGCTACAACAACCGACGGCCAGTCCAGGTAATTTGATCTCCACCCAAAACCGTAAAAAACGTCTCCAATTCGCCCGTGATCACCGACACTGGACCGTCGACTACTGGAAGAAGGTCTGCTAGTCGGATAAATTCCGTTTCCTATCGCACCACCCAGATGGCCGACGCAAATTCGGAGACAAAACAGGAAGTGATGGACCCCTCCTGTCAGTTTCCACTGTTCAGGCTGGTGGAGGCTCTGTAATGGTCTGGGGAATGTTTTCCTAGCACGCTGATACCTGTAGAACAACGCCTTAATGGTCAGGGCTATCTGAACATTGTTGCCGACCACGTTCATCCCTTCATGGCTACTGTGTTTCCCCCATCGGAAGGATACTTCCAGCAGGACAATGCTCCGTGTTACAAGGTTCGTATCGTTATGGAATGGTTCCAGGAGCACGATAATGAATTCAACTTACTCCTGTGGCCGCCACAATCCCCGCATTTGAACCCAGTCGAACATCGTTGGGATGAGCTGGAATGCTACTCGTGGCATGTTATTCGTGGCATGGGATGAGCTGGAATTCATGGGATGAGCTGGAATGTTATTCGTGGCATGAATCCGCCACCATCCAATAAGCATCAACTGGGAGCGGCTGTTGCATCTGCATGAACAAACATACGGAACAGTGCTTCCAGTGGCTAATTGAATCCATACCATGGCGAATTCTTGCTGTTATACCTTTTTCAATTGAACGACCGTTGTAACTCATAAAATATGATGATTAGCGACATTTTTGAAAAAAACGAAAAAAAAATCTTATTTTTCACGTTAATGAAATAAAGTTTCCTAAAATTCCCATAGTATCAACAGAACACTTACAGAGAGCAAAACGAATCTCTGTCATTAGTCAAAAATGCTTCGATTAAGTTTATAAGTGAAACAACATTAATGAATAAATTATTTTCATTCATATCCATTGTACAAAAGTCAGTCATGAATAATACTGCATCGTATTTCACTCAACGTTTTGATCAGCGGCCGTAGTCTTTATTAGCAAAATAAAAATTCATCCATAATAATAGTCGTCCAAAAAATCCTAGCTACCTTAACATTTTTACTCGAAAACAGTGATTAGAAAATGATGCATAAACTTATTCCAAAGAATAAAATTTCATGTTAATCAAATGTTCACATTTTCTTTGAACAATGTAGGCTCACGTCTTTTTGATTAGTACTTTTGAACGTTTCGTATTTTAACTAAAAATAGAATTTCTAATTTCTTTATAGGAACATGGTGGTGTAAATATTCGAAGTTAAGTCATTCAAAGTTAAGAATGGCTATACCGTTCATTTACTTAAAAAACAAAAAACAATACTGGTTTTTGTTTTGGTTTTAGCAATGTTGGACACCATGGATATTATGAATATTTATTATTATTTTTTTTTTTATTTACACTTACTGAAGATTAAGAAATTTACACTACTCATTCTTAACTTTCTTGATCAAAAATAGCATACATTAGATTGAAACGTTTTGATCCCCCATTGCCTTTACGAAGCATCTCATTTAGCAGAAAATAAAAACGTTAACAGACTAATACACTGTTTGACTAGAAATATATTTTAACATCCTTCAGGCAAGTTATTACCCAGATCCACTCCTGGTTTTACTGACAAGGACACAAATATAAAAAGTGCGTGTGAAAATTTTCGCACCGTTCTCAGCCCAGTTTATATAAGGGACTTTGTATGTAAAGGGAAGACACATTTACATTTGCCCCTCTAAATAAAATTTATTAACCATTTCGATTTAAGATTTATTTGAAGATTTGTAAATTTTCTCGAAACTCTTTTCAGGAAGCGTATAATTAATATCTCCAGAATACTACTATATATTTTGAATCGAATCAAACCAATCAGTATATTAGTGCAGAAATTATAAAGTGGAGGGGGATCCTTTGATTAAATATTATCTATCCAAGTAATAGAATAAAACAGAGGCAAGCGTAAACATATTATTGTTTCACTTTCTTGAATTAGCTTAAACCTATCATTTAAGTTAGGTTTGTAATATCTTCAATTGGCTATATTATATAACAAAATTAGCGTTATATAACAAAATCATTATAAGCATTAATTTAGTAGACAAAAAGATAAATTTTTACAATTTTTATTATTTCTCTTTGATATAAAATTTAATAATTCTTAATATAAAAAATTTAAAATTCATCAGTTTTAAACAAACTGGATGACTATTGATTTATAAAATAAGAGTATTAAAGTGATAAAATTATTAAAATTTAATAGCAATAAAAATTCAGCTGTTTATCTATTTCAGTTTTTAAATCTTTGTTCATTTTTTGCTTAAAATTAGCGGAAACTCTAAACGTATAATTAAAGGCGAAATCATATTTCGAAAATTGCACTAAGCTAACTTAATCTATTCTTACTAAGTAGAATTCACCGAATTTAAATTCGAAACTGTTCAGTAATATTGCCATTTCAGACTATATCTGACAATATACTCTCAGCGTTTTAAGAATAACTTTATTGAACTAATCCCACATTCCATGTGCATCTAACCGACTTTAAATTTGGAATTTTCTCAAGATGGAAATTATAAATCATCATTTAAATTGTCATACATATCTTCTTGATAAGTTAAGATATTAAAAAAATTAAAGACTGTTCATGATTTTCATCGAAATGCACCCAAATGCGTGGATTTACACTTTTGTGCACACTTTTGGCAAACGTTCATGATAATTTTTAACTGGCTCTCGAAAGAATATGTTAATTATTGCATAAATAAACTAGGAAGCCATCAATTTCATTTGCTGGCAAGTTGGAACGGAGTTCAGGCTTTAAACTAATTTAACATGGATTAATCATTTAATATATTCAACCTTTATAATTACAAGTACAATTTCATTTCAATTTAATGGAATATTCCAAACGATGTTGGTTTTCCAAGTGTCAGGTTCAAATCTCACCGACAGTTTGAAGTTTTATAATTTGCGGCATAAATCAATTTATTGCCCCTTATTTCAGCATTAGCCCCAATAAATATGATTAAGATAACTCACTTTTTCTGCCTGTCACCCTTTTTTGAATGCAAAGTGGTCGTTTCAAATTAATGGAATACTGCAAAAATAATTTCACAAGTTAATGGAATAGTTTTATTGAAAGTGTTTGTAAACTTACATTGAACACCCAACATGAAAAGAAACAATAATTTTACCTCCCTTGGAACACTTAGCGTTTATTAATAGGCTGTTGAACCACCTTTGGCTTCATATAGAGCCTTCACTTTTCTAGGCATTGATTGTATTAGTGACTCACACAGCGCAGGAGAAATCGCGTCCCAGATTTTCATCAGCATGCTTTATATGCGTCTTTAGTGCCTGGTCGGCCAGCAGCAATGTTCTTCTTTACTATTGCCCGAAGTTTTTCAATGGGATTGAGGTCAGGCGAGTTGCCTGGCCACTTCAACAAAGTCATCTGATGTCTTTCCAACCATTCCTTGTTGATCTGGATGCGTGGGCGGGGATCAAAGTCTGTTGGAAAATGTAATCGTCATCAGGAAACAGCTTCTCCTGCTGGAATAAGCAATGTCTCCAAGATTGCTTTATAGAACTCGGAATTCATTTTTGAGTTGAAAAAACAGTTTATCAACACCATTAGCACTCATGCAGCCCCACACCATTATACTTGCCGAATATTTCACTGATCATTTTAGGCAAGATGCATGGGTACTTTCATCCTTTCTGCGCCAAACACGTGGCCTTTGATCACCAAACATCATGGAGAACTTCGATTTATTCGAAAAATATCACTTTACTCCAGTCATCATACACTACATGATCAAAGAAGTTGGGACACCCCTGTTAACACCTGGGGTGTTTCTCCTGGACTGGACTGCGCCCGCTCATCAAGGTGGACGGAAACCTCAATGCTGATGGCTACAGGACCATTCTGGATAACGGGGCACTTCCAGCGCTGTGGGGACACTTCGGTGACGGGCCGTTCCTCCTCCAGCCCGACAGTGCACCTTGCCACAAGGCAAGATCCACATAGAGCATCTCGGGGTGGTCCTATACACTACTGATTGAAGCTTTTTGCGGCTTTACGGTAGAGCAACAGGTGTCCCAACTCCTTTGATCATGTAGTGTAAGTCCAATGCCGTCGCTCTTTCGCCCATTCATATCTCTTCTTTTGTGCAGCAATTAGATGATGCTTGATTTTTGGCACACGCGACCGAAATCCGAGTTCTCTGAATCTTCTCCATGTAGTGGTACCGGATATTTGAGTCCCACAACTTCCTCAGATCCCCGATACTTTTGAATCTGTTGTTCATTGCCAGATTCTTCAATGTCTGGTTGTCTCGCCGTGTTTTCTTCCGTTTTCGGCCACATTTCTTCCGTCAGTTTTGCGTTGGCTTATAATTTAAAATTTTTTTAACAATAATTAAAAACAGCACTGTGAATAAATCCAATCTAAAATACTATTTGGACCTGGGTATTCCCAGCCAAATGCATTCCAAAAATACGCTCTTTCTCTTTCTCTGAGAGATCACGTTTCTTCGCCATATGTATACATACTGAAAACGAACAGCAGAATACATGCAACAACGTTTTAGAACTTTTCAAAGTTGGTTTGGTTTCTTCTTTTTCAACTGTCATGGTCATGTCAGGACGGCGTTATAGGGGCTGCAAATTTTGCCTCGTAAGGGTTCTTAAACGTGCAGTCGGCAAACGACTACACGGGACCAACGGCTTTACTTCCCTTCCAAAGGAAGTGCGTGATCTCAGGATTTTCCCCCTGAAAAAATCCTCGTCGTCCTCGCGCATCAGAGGCGATCACGCAACCACTGAGCCACCGAGGCCAATGAACCTGAAACTTGGAAAATCAACATCGTTTGAAATCTTTCATCAAATTGAAATGAAGTTGTATGCTCATTTTAGTTGACGTACTTATTGAAGCATAACATGTAACTATCAGTGTAAATTCAGATAAATGAGGTAAGGGCAAACTAACGAAACCTTAGACCACTTCCACGCCGCCTATATTGGGTTGAATATGTTTATTTCAAACGGAATAGGCGTTTATCAAGCTTTCCAAGTCAATTGATGTTTGTTTTCTAGTTGTTTGTTGGTGTTTATCTACTTCAAGCGATTCCAATGAAATGCTTTGACAATCAATATGCCTACCAATGACTTGCCCCGTGAAAAAAACATATATGATATTCCAGCAGCAAAGTCTGACTTGTCGATATCAATACACGCTTTTTGAAGCGACATGCTTTGTGATTTCTGAATTATTATGGTATATGCAACATGAAGTTGAATTTGTTTTCTTGTGCATGCCACATTTGAATTTTTGTAGTTAAAGAGAACGGGGGAAATGGGAATTGACCCATCATAAAGTGTTGGTCCGGTGTATTTTTCAAACTTTACCAACACGCACAAAAGCAAACAGTTTGGTATCGCGTTGTCGACACTCCGTGTACAGACGATGTCCATCACTTCACCAGAAGTTCCGTTGCACAATCCTTTTAACGTCCATAAGTTTAGACGGAGCATTACCTTGCAACCTTTTGCCAAATGCAGATAAGAAGAGAGACCGTGTACTTCGTCAGATGATGCCTCCCGAGCAGTATTGTTATTGTGTTCAGCAGCAATGAATGTAACAGGTACACCTAAGTTACGAAGGCATGATTCGTTGTGTTCCGAAATTTTCTTATTGCGAGACATCAATGTAATGGCGTTAGAAAATAGGTTTTCTCGTTAAGATTGTAACTTACAAATCTAGATTTTAACAGGAAAAAGTCACCTTCACACACTTCACCAATTGCGAGACGATTGAGTAGTTCACGAAAAGGTGCCTGATCTTCACCTACTTGACTCATAATTGTTGTTAAATGAAATATTTTTTTCAGCTGTGGGTAGACCAATTTGCCTTGAACAGCAAAAGTAGACGATGGATTCGGTTGCTTATGCATAGGTGTATCACCAACAGGAAGCAACTGATTAAAGTCGCCCAAAAGCAGCAATGCATATCCACCAAGAATTTCGTGTTGTTTTTCTGGTTTTGTTGACGAAGTCGGTTGTCTATTTTGCCCAGCAAATTCAGTCCAAGCATTGAGAAATCGTCAACAACAATTAGCTTTACTGACTGCAGTGACAATTGAAATTCGCGTTCGGCTTCACCACATAGCACGGACATGACGGACCTCATCACGGAACTCAACCAGAATGTTTTTACTCTTCAACGACATCAAATATGTCCGTTTTTTTATACAAACCACCTTCAGGCACCACACAATGTGTGTGCGAGATTTGGTACCTATTAGATTAGTGGTTTTGACGTGATGACGTTATAATGGTGACTGATAAAGGAGCTACGCTCCAATTAATGTAATTTCATAATTCCATTCTGTGTTATGAGATGGAGGTTATGAAATGGAGACTTCTCTGTACTGTCCTTCTTGATAAAGTTGATGGAGGCCTTGCGGTACATAACGAGAATGAAATCACACAGAAATCTTACAGGTTTCGCCTTTTATTCCTGGTTTTATCAAGGATACAAGTGAAGAGGCAACATATAAGAGGCCTTAAAGTATGTTATGAAATTATAAGATCATTGAGCTGACGTTGGAAATTAGTGTGAAAAAAATTTTATTTAATCAAAATGTTTTTTACAATAAATAAAATAAAGTTTGTTCCATGAAGTGTATGTGCTTATATTCTTATATGCTACTTTTTCTTCTTTGGAAAGTGGTGAAAGTCGCAAGATGCAAAGTAATTCATCTTTGAACTGCAGTTTTTCATCTGTGAACAGTAGGCGCTGCAACTCCTCTTGTGTGTAGCGATCGTTGCGGGCGGAGTTATCGTGCTGCAGAAAAGGATCCAAAGCTGCCATTCAATCCTCGTGTCGACAACAACCCCGGAATTACTCTCCGACGGTTTCACCCGACTAGTCAGGCGGTTGGCTCAATGCGTAGAAAGGGATGGGGACTATATCGAAAAGTGACTAGTGCATTACATACAAGACAAAAGTAAGTATCAGATACAAAACGAATTTTGAAAATCGGTTAACAAAAAAAAGTTACAGCCTTGGAGGCATTATTTTTCGACCAATCCTCGTATAACAACACATTTGCCTGCAAAAACATAGTTGCCATGACTTTGTAATTGACCTTCGTAATTTTAAGGTGCGTTTAAATACGAGGGCAAGTCAATAAGTTAAAACAATTTATTGGTCAAACAAGACGACATTAGGTGTGCAGAAAGAGCAGTTCATTACTTATTTTTCTACATATTCACACCGACGGCAATGCATTTTTCCCACCGTGACACCAATTTGGATATGCCAGCTGCATAAAACGTCATCGGCTGCTTGTGTAACCACTGGCGCCCTCGGATTATTATCTCTTCGGACAGATGAAGAAGGCATTGGCTGGCCAGCACTTCTCGTCTGATCGTGAAGTGCAGCATTCTGTGCGGCAGTGGTTTCACCAACAGCCGACGACGTTTTATACACTTGGCATATCCTAATTGGTTTCACGGTGGGAAAAATGCATTGCCTTCGATGTGAATATATAGAAAAATAAGCAATGAACTGCTACTCCTGCACACCTAATGTCGTCTTGTTTGACCAATAAATTGGAGTGAAAAAAAAATTCGTGAAACCGACTTATTGATTTATCCTTGTAGAGAGTTTCCGTCTCATAACGGAGACAATTCCGCTTTTCCACAAAATTTTATTACAAATGGATATGAATATTTCGACCACTATATAATGTTCTTTCTTTTTTGAAGGCCGTGCTTGAAGAAAATTCCGTATGCTCGAAATATGCATATCCATCTGTAATAAATGTTTGTGGAAAAACGGAATTGTCTGTGTTATATGATGGTGTTGATATCCGTAGTTTTAAAGATAATAATTTTTAAGTTTTTCTCCTAATAAAGCTTATATTTTGTTTATAAATGCTTCTTCACACTAACTTAGAGCTGGAAGGAGAACTTTTCTTAACGAATGGGCGCCTTCATTCCATGATCCACACATTAAGATATATTTATCTAGAATGGTCTCTGTTAGAATAAGATTCTGCCTCTGGTAAGTCAGTTATATAAAATCTTTCAAACAGCATTCAGTTAAATAACTAAACTGTATAAACCTTTAATACTTGTATTAGATCTGTAATTGCGTGAAACTCTATGAATATTAGAGTATCATTAATATTATCAAAGTTACTTGTATTTGTGCGTGACAAAAGATATTGCGTTAAAATGCGTTCCCATAGCTCGCTTTGAGCGTGACGCTTGAAACTTTAAGCCTGTTGCGTGAGTTTTTTAAGCTCAAGCTATCCTAAACACCAAGCTGATATGCGCTAGTTGCGTGAAGCAAGAGGATTTTCAAGCTGCTTTTCGCTTCAAGCGTACATCTAGCTCAGTTTGATTTTAAAGCAACTTGCTGCTTGGAAATGACCGAGGCACATGCGCACTACACACATTTCCCTGATGACTGCAATGGATGCGTACACTATAGTGTGAATATATAGGAGAAAAGGGAAGGAAGAATTGGGCGATTTGTATTCGTTTCTTTTTTCTCCTTTGTATTCATGATTTCTTTGAAGAAAATCTTCATTTTATTATTATTTCTTCTTTGAGTATTATAGTATGGTTTTAAAAATTGTTATTAATTATTTATTAATATTTATTTCTTTTATTTTATTCATTTAATTTAAGTAATCAAAAATTTGCCAGAACATATTCGCTCAGCCCCTACAAGTTCATCATTCAAAAAATTATTGAAAAATTCCCTTTAACTAACAATATCTACTAACTATAATTATTTTCCCTTCTAATTTAATTTTTCTCTATAGTTTAACTTAAGACTTTTTTTGTAACAATTCTTTACATTTTAAATTTTTTTATAGCCTTTTGGAATTTAACTCGACCTTAAAAGGTCATCAATTTTTAAATTAAATACATCAATGTCAATAATGTATCAATAATATACGATCTTTCTATTTATATTGTAATCGAAATCATGTAACTATAAATTAGTATTCCCTCCGGAGACCACACACGTCGGCCTGTTGGCCATACAGGCTCCGGATCGGGCTCAATGTAAAAATTCTTCTTCTTTTTCTTCTTCTTAAATAAATAAATAAAATATAAATAAAAAATAAATAGTTTATTTATTATTTTATTAATTTATTTATTTTATTTATTATTTATTTGTTTATTTATTTTATTACATTTAATTGAGTTTATTTTATATCGGTTTTAATTTGTTATTTTATATTTCTTTTTATTTTATTATCATTTTATTTTAATTTATTTTATTATATTCATTTATTATACAGAGTCGAGTCACTGAATTATGGCCGCCACGTAGGTATATATAAATACGGTTGTGCTCATTCACAGGGGGAGGGGGATGCGGATAAACCTGCCTGTTGGAAGATTTCGTACAGCAGTCGTCGCCGTCATGGGTAAAGTATGGACCTAACAGGCCTTGAAAATGGTATGATCATTTCGGAAACCGCAGTTTTCGTGAACTGTTCGTGTAGTGCCGTAGTGAAGGTGTACAATGAGTGGAAGAATGGTGGACAAGATGTTCATTCCAGGCGTAGAAACTGCAGAGGACTATGGGCCATTAATGAACGGGGTGAGCGGCGCTTGCGACGCCTAGTTACATGACCATCATGACAGCCCAAATGAACGAGGAATGCACCAAGAAGCTATCGAAAACAACTGTGAAACGCACCGCGTTGCGTCTTGGCCTTCTCAGCAAACTTCTGCTTCCAGTACCCATTTGACAAGTGTGCATCGCAAGAAACGACGTGCGTTTGCATTGCTGTACAAACATTGGATTTTAGACCAGTAGAAAAAGGTTGCATTTTCCGATGAGTCGCATTTTCTACTGCATCGTATCGATGGACGCTCGCGTATCCGCCGGGAGACATCCGAATGCAAACTGCCCGAAACCATTGTTGGGCGGCAACAAGCTGAAGGAGGCCGTGTAATGGTCTTGGGGCATGTTTTGGGCCCATTACTGGAAGGTACCATCAATAGCTGTGCACATTTATACATCGTTGCCGGCCAGATGCATCCCTGCATGGCAATTGTGCATCCTGCGAATGATGGCATCTTTCAACAGGATAACGCCACATACCACTGGCCAAAATTTGCCGTGCATGGTTCGAGGAGCATGAGGATGAATTCCACTTACTATCCTGGTCTCCAGACTTCCCAGATCTTAATCTTTGCGAGGATATGTGGGAACATCTGGATCGACATGTCAGGCTGCGAGACCCTCCACCACGGAATCCTCATGAGTTCGTGATGCTCTGCTGTTCGCATGGACACAGATTTTTGTTGCCACCTTCCAAGCGAGCTATGGGAAAGCACCTTTAGAACAAACGCTTTGGTTACAGTTTTGACTTTCCATCAATTAGGATTTAAGAAAAACAGTCTACTTGAATTATAATTTTATTATAATCTTTAAATTTCATGTAAGCTTTGGTACATACAAAACGATAATTATCGACTGCCAATAATTTCTAATTTCTAATCGATGATTTCTAAGGATTTTCCAGTGTAACTCTGTTTATCGCATTAAGATTGGTTCTTAATACTGCGTAAATGGTCACCATTTAAAAATTTTAGTTGTAAAAAACGTATTTTTCTTTATACACTGGTGGCCAAAAGTTTGGACCAACCAGCAAAATAAAGAAAAAATGAATTTATACTGAAAACTTTTTACACCTACAACTCTAAGTAAATATGAACCAATATTCAGGGAAGAAACAAATTTAATTCTGCGTCGTTGCTTTTTTATTACCTTAAATCAAAATAAGACTGGCCAAAAGTTTGGACCAACATCACAAACATGCAAATAATTTGCATATTACAAGTCATCGTGTTGTGTGGTGAGCACTATAATCATGTTATGTATTGTACAATGTTAACTGAAGGCCAACGAGAGCGAATTAGAAATTTTAACAAGCAATTTACAAACTTCAAAACAGTTGCTGAAATCTCCCGTGTGGCTACAAATCTTTATCAGAATTGTTAAAAATGTTAATTGAAAAATAGGACGGAAATAGGACGACCTTGTGCACTGACGCAAAGAGACAAATCAAGAATTAAGAGATATGTTAGACATAATATTACATCTGGGCATGTAGTCAACACCACACAAGTCAAACTTAATCTGCAACTTGCTGCCTCAAGAAGAACAATTCGCAGCGAACTACGTGCTCAGAACTTTGCCTATGAAATTATACCCAAAAAGTTGCCACTAACACAAAAACACATGCAGGAGAGACTGGTGTTTGCTAAGACACATCTGCGTGAAAACAGACTTCCAATTGGTTGTATTTGCTGATGAAAAACGAATCAGCTTGGATGGGCTTGATAATATAGCTTCTTATGAAGAGCATCGTGATAAAGAAACACTTGTTCCACTGCGAATTAAGCGGCAAATGGGTGGTAGTGGAGTGATGATTCTGGGTGCCGTTGGAAGCAACGGAAAGTTGAAGATTCACATTATAGATGGACATTGCACAACAGCTCGATATAAAGATGATCTTCACAATGTGTTCATTCCTTTGTGCAAAGTCTAGTTTAAGCAAAAACCATGGATTTAGCAGCAGGACAGTCCTGCAATCTATACTGCACGAGTTATGAAAGCCTATTTTGAGAGCAACAACATTTCCACTTTTGCTTGGAATGCTCGAAATCGAGATCTCAATATTATTGAGAATGTGTGGCATCTCACGGAACAAAAAATTTACCAAAACACAGTACAAATCTCGAGAACAACTAATAGCAGCCATTCAGAAAGATGTTAAGCCAAATGTCATTAAAAGCTTGTTTAATTCTATTTCAGGTCGTTTGTCAAATATTGTAGAGTCAAAATGATCTCAAATATCAAAATAATTCATTAGTAATGATATAATATTTTTTCCGTTTATGTTATACAAATGTGGTCCAAACTTTTGGCCAGTCTTATTTTGATTTTAGGTAATAAGAAACCAACAACGCAGAAATAAATTTGTTTCTTCCCTGAATATTGTTTCATATTTACTTAGAGTTGTAGGTGTAAAACAGTTTTCGTATAAATTCAGTTTTTCTTGACATTGGTGGTTGGTCCAAACTTTTACTTCAAAAATATTAATTTCAGAATTTTATTATTAACAACCGTTACGTCTCCAAACTTAGTACAATATTAAGAAATGAATTTCATCTTGATATTCCTTGTAATTAAGAAGAATAATTTTTGATTTAACTATTTTTTTTAAATTTTAACTGAACGTTGTTACATTTGTAGCGTCATCGTAATTATTTTGACATAACGTCAAATTTTTTCGTCATTGGATTGGAATAAAGTCGTAACATACGAATGCCTTTCAGATAACATTAAAATGTTATTTCTTACTTCGCATAAAATAAAATATTTTGAGCTGGAAATATGTATAAATGAATGCAAAAACATAGAAAGCATATGGGAACAATTAAATTCAATTAAAAATTAAATTTCTTTTATTACAAATTCTCAATATTCAGTTTCAGCGTTTGTCAGTTGTGCTCTGGCCCCATTTCCGCAAAATATTTTATTTTATAAGCGATGTTCTTAACTTTAAAAATGTACTTGTCTTTAATAAAAATAATGTTATTATTTTATCTTTGGAATTTTATTTACATTATGTGTCAAAAAGACTACTGAAAAAAAATGTTTACAAATCTTCAAAAAACTTCTCGAAGAACCAATAAAATTATTACATGCTGTCACATTTTCTTCTTTAGAAATATGATTTTTAAATTGTACCTTAAGTTTGAAAATTTAAACGAAAAAATAAACACGTGCTAAATAAAATCTCCTCCCAATTCTTTGTCCATTGAAGAGCCCCAGACAAGAAGGCCAATAAAAGGCGACATTAGGAGAAATTACGCAGCGCCAATGAAGGAAAAGGGGAAAGGAGAAAAACGTTGTGATGACATTCATAATCTTTTATTATTGTTATTTTTTCCCTCTTGTTTTTCAACGCTTATAAGCGTAAATTACAAATCTTTTTGTAACAACGAAAATTACACACAAACATACAACTATACGGACACGGTTTTAACACTTATTTCCTTTTTATCTTTCTTTGCGCACTCCTCTTCTTTTTTGATCCATTATCTCACCTTTTTTAATCAAAAAATTTTTTCTATTTATTCGACGGGATGTTATTTCTTTTTTTCCCTATAAAATTCAACATCGTTTCTTCCAAGGGTGTCATTACCTATTTTTAATTCAGCCGTTAAAGGTGTCAACCACCACGGACAGGGGGCGCCTCATCCCTTCTTCCTCAAGCGCAAATGAGATCTTTGCACGTTGGTTGGCACTATCATTAACCTCCTCGCTCGCTCCCCCACCACTACCACCATCTCCATCATCACGTCATCTTTTCTCCTTTAAGGACAGTTTCTATGAAATGAGCTCCATATTTATTGGGGCCTCTTAACTCATTCACTTCTGAGATTTCTATCGTTCTACGCACTCCATCTGGAAAATATCAACGAAAACGAACAAATATTACCTTCGTAAACATAATAATCAATTTTTTTATTCCCATCGTTGTTATTCGCGATATTTATGATATCTATAAAAATTACTATCGTTATTAATTTTTTACGGGATTTTATGCTGCTGATGTTTTTTTATTCCATCCAAAATTTTCGGGTATCATATAATTCATAGAATGAAATAACAGAACATGAGCGTCATGGCGGCTATTTCTATTAGAAGGGATTATTCAGACGCGTCACCATGCGCCATCGTAAAGAGTTTTCTCCTTTTATTACATACTATAAAGCTTTGTTTACTCTTAAATTGCGATTCAAAAAGTGACAAAGCCGCTACAAATTGTTCCATTAAAAACATTAAACCAACAGATGTTCGAAAGATTGTATTTTTACCTTTTTAAAAAAAAATTAGAAATGTTTTTATTTAAACATCATCATCATTTTCCTTTTCAACAATATTTACTAAGTATTTTCCAGAACATTTCTGACTGGAGAACACTAAGAATAAAATTATCGCTCGTTATTTATTGAAGACTATAATCCTCGAGATTTTTCATGTTATTTTTTCTCTTTAATGGGAATATAACCTGCAACAGTAGTTTACAATAAATATATTAAAAAAGATAATAAAATAGATACATAGTTTTCAATTTTATTATTATTTTATGTACGGTTATTCAATATTTTATTTAATACTTTTTTAATTATATGTATTTTTCTGTGTAATTTTTATTATTTTTTTCCTGCAATAATTGTTGTGGCTAAAGAGTCAAATATATCAATTTATGAATCTCTACATACCGATAGTACATTTCCAAAGATATAAAACTATGTTTATTTATAATGTAATGAATTTCCATATTTAGTTTTAATGGTATTGAAATTACAACTTTTATACACTGAAATTAGGAATAAATAAAAATTACTGAATAAGTTATCAAATTAAGTTTGGGATAAATTTGTTAATTGTAAGTTGCAAATTTTATGCAGTTCTTCCTAAGTAAAGTCTAAATGCTTTTATGACATATAAACAATTTCTGCGCATATTAGCTGGACTTGGTTTTCTCCGTCCGTCAACCATAACATTAGCAAATCTTAAAATGAGACATACATATGTTTGTTTTTTTTTCATTTATATAGGTGAGATGCCAAAGGATAAGCGAACAACATTAATCGCACAATGAACTCCTATAATTATCATTAAAAAAAACTTTCCCCTGTCAAAACTCCCTTATAAAGATATCAAAGGAAAAGCAGCATGTTATTAAAAATTGCAGTTAACTGCATGAAAAAGTGTGGCGATTTAAGTGTTAAAAATTAATATAAAAACACACGCTAAATAAATGAAGAATAAATTTAATTTAACACAATAATAGTGGACTTCCTATAAGGGACTCAATATTTTTTCTATTTTGTTATTTCCAGTATCAAGGCATTGTTTCGCGTAGTCCAACGAAAGCAGAAACAATTGAATATGAAACACTTTTACTTTTATACGTTAACGAAGCAATTGACCTTATACTTTCTCAGAAAATAAGTTAACTTGGTGAACAAGATAAACATATTAAGATTGAAAAACGAAGGAAAAATTCCACGAACTGCATTCGATCCAGGAACCACGATAAACGACTTGTCGCTTTCCAACTAAACCATCTTAATGTGTTTTGACGGTTTTGAAAAGAAAATTCTCGAACTGCAAACCGGGTGGCGTTAGGACTGACGGGTCCTCATGGACAATGCTTCATAGACTTGATTACAACTCCGTACAACGAATCCAGGATTTGGAATCTCGGTTAATTTGGATATGGAATCTTGTCACATACAAATTAGTCATATGCTTCATGAGTTAGTGAACTTGTTTCCTCATTTAATTTAGTCAGCATATTTTATCATTTTGACTACTTAGCAGTCTTTGAGCTATTGGAGGCCGGTTTACTGTTCCAATGTTCCCTGGGGGCTCATTTCGTAAACCTCGAGTTCTATACTTGTGGTCTATTTTTCCAATCCAGCTCCCTGACATTTTCCTTTCGCTTTTCAGTCTTTATACGTTTAGATTGATTATGAGATCCGTTTCCATTTGTATAAACTGCTGCTCAAAAGTACTCTGACTCTAGCCAATTCTATCGTTTCACAATAAAAGGAAAGTAATTCTAAGCAATCGTGTTAACCATATGAAAGAACATCAAAAAGTATTAAGATATTTATACATTTTATTAATGCAGATAATTTACAACATTAAGGAAAAAGGAAACAACAAGTAGGGCTAAACAAAGTTATTCGTACACCTGATTTACTAATTCATTTATTTACATACAGGCTGTCCCAAAAGGTCATTTACAAACTGTATATGCTGGTCTGTTAGACAATGGCGAACAAGTTTAACCTAGGAAGTTGTATCCGAAAACGTGACCAGCCACCTCTAGAGGGCGATGTTCGCAGGCTTATTAGAGAGCGGAAAGCGGAATTCCCCTGATCCCACCCCCCTGGATTTGTTCCTGTGGGGATACATGAAACCCCTGGTACACGAGACACCCGTAGCATCTGCTGTCGACCTCGTCGCCAGAATCGTGGAAACGGCGGCACGTGTCCGTAACACAGTTGCACAAGTTGGTTTGGTTTGGTTTATTTGAAAATAATGTCCTTTTCAACTGCCATGGTCATTTCAGGACAGCGTTATGGGGCCGCAAATTTTGCCTCGCAAGGGTTCTTTAACGTGTAGCCGGCAAACGACTACACGGGACCAACGGCTTTACTTCCCTTCCGAAGGAAGTGCGTGATCTCAGGATTTTCCCCCTGAAAAAATCCTCGTCGTCCTCGGCCGGGATCGAACCCGCGTCCTCGGACATCAGAGGCGATCACGCAACCACTGAGCCACCGAGGCCGATGTTGCACAAGTTGAATGAGCCCGTGATTCCATGCGTCGATGTTGTGAAGTATGGATTGTAGTAGATGGACGGAATTTTAAACATTTTCTATGTCCGTGATTAATTTTCTGCAAACATGATTATTAAGTTTGTTTTTGTAAATAAAGTCATGTTAACCTTTTTGCGTGTCGGTCACGGTTCTGTAGCACTCCACGGTTTGATTTTCGGACACAAGTTCCTATGTAAAACTTGTTCGTCATGGTCTGACAGGTTTGTAAACGATCTTTTGGGACACCCAGTATAATAACATTAAAGGGCTTGTACACAGGCCACCTTTGGCTTTTATAACAAATTAAGGACTTATCTTTCCCATTCTTCTACACAAAACTGCTTCAATTCAATCAAATTAGAAGGAAAACGGTTCTTCTTCATATTTTTTTGTGCTAGCCAGCATCTTTCGATGGGGTTCAAGCCCGGGAATTGACTTGGCTATGGCTCCAACGGTTGATCTTAGATGACTTGAAAAATCACTGTTGACCGTGAGGTGTGTTTTGCAGACGATAGCGGTGGCCCAGAAGCTTGTGAGCAGATGGTATCAGATGTTTACTTAAAAAGCCTTGGTACTTGTTAGAATGCATCACTCCATCAAAACAATAAGCTCACTTGGTCCAGCTGAATTTATACAATCCCATAGCAAAACGCTTCTACCACCATGCTTGACAGTAGCCTTCAAGCATTCACCTATTAGCGCTTCAAGAAAAACGCCACACAAACTCATCCATCACTGAATAATTTTATTTTATTACGTCTTACCAAATAATATTTTCGAAATACTGCACGGGTTTATCTATTAATACTTTAGCAAACGCCAATCGCTGTTTCTTGCGAATGGACTTCAAAAGTAGCTTGTTATTTCTGCAACACCTGTCACTGCTAGTTCATTGGGATAGTTTCATGACGAAACCTTTTTGTTTGGAAGAACTGTGCGTTTAAGAATTCGTTTTGCACGTTCTGAAAGTGCACTCTGTCCACATCGAATTATATTGGTAGTGATTTCTGTCTTCTTTGAACAGTAATTTGTATAGTACTAGTAGAAACAGGAATATTCAGCTGTTTATGAATCTTCTTGTATCCTGCACCCCTTTCGTGAAACTTGATGATCATTTCACGGACTTCTCGAGAATGTTCTTTAGTTTTGCCCATCTTGCAAATGCTTTACGATTAAAACACTTCACAAGAAGTAAAAGATCATGTATTCATAGTAGGATTCAATTCAGCTCTGATTGGTGGGCTTACAATACGATAATTGCATCAAGAACGTATAGTAGCAATTTACAGTTATAAGAGTTGTCCAGGAAGTATATGGCAGCCAGACGAGCTGTTTTTTCATAAACTTCGCTTTTGGCTTCACTTTTTTCTCATAAGGAACTTCGTTAGGGCTCGCTGTATGGTAAAACTTCTTCCCAGGGACATCGGACGAATCTTGGGGGGATACCGTGGCCTGGTGGGCTTTCACTAAACCCACAAAGTTAAGCAACATCAGGCACATCTAATCACTGGATGGACGACCATTAGTAAAACACAGTTTTCACCTCACCCGGCTGCTGCGACCATCATACAGCAGTCGTCAATCCAGGTCCATTCAGGAACCCAACTCGTGGGCTTCTGGCCATACAGGCACTGGATGGACGTATTGAATCCTAATAAATAAATAAATGTTTCATCGTCTATGACAAAAATTTTTCCACTTCATTTTTTGTAGATTTTTCGGCACCCGGTTTTTGCCCGCTGTTTTTGGTGCCCAGTAATTTTGGAGCATTTTGTTTTGGGTGAGCTTTCATCCCAAGCTTATGAACTTTGATATTACCAACTGTAGACTTCTAAAGATCTGATTTCTTGGATGCCTGACGAACTGAAATGCCGGGAGTCTTCCTGAAGATCTTCTCCACCTTACCGATGTTCTTTGCTGTCGATTTTGACGCAGGGCGGCCGCGTAAATTTCTGTAGTTTGCTTCTCCAGTCTCTTCATACCTTCTAATGATTTTGTAAATTGTTTGCCGCAATTTTCCTTCAGCCATGAAATGGATAGCCGTAGCGGATTTATCTTGTCGTAGTAATGAATAACACGTTTTGCGAACAGTTAGTTTTCTTGTCGTGTCATTTTCAAACCACTATTTCTATCGACTTGAATATGTGTGTTGTAGCGTATCGTGAACTACTCTTTAATATGAGTTTTGTTGCGAAATCGTCACAAGATATTTACATATTGAAATTGCTTATGCAAATTTGACGCCCCTATTTCCTGCACAACCCTTAACCTTCATGAAGCCTTAATGAAGACATTGCAGACGGCCAACTAGTATCCAAAGAAGTGGACGATGATACGAAAGCAGACGTTGTCAAAGCCCTAACAACTTTCCATAACCAAAGTTACTTTTTGTCCAACCGACGGTTATCTGATGGTGTTCTAATGGGATCACCCATTAGGGGCCATCCATAAATTACGTCATACGAATTTCATGATTTTTGGACCCCTCCCCCGTCCTTGTCACAGATGGTCACATTTGTGTGACCCCTCCTCCCCTCATATTTTGCAATTTTAAATTTAGAAATTATTAAATTAAAACAGCACTTCCAAAATTATTTTTACAGAGTGATTCTGAAAAAGTGTGTATAACTGTAAGCAATGGCAGAGTTGACCAGAATGAACATTTTCTTTTAATACAATGTGGGTCCGAATTTGAATGCTAACTGCGATATGAACAGAAATATAAATGCCGCCACCAAGATCAACAAGTTAATAACTCAGGTTCTGCAACGCCTAGAATAATGAATTTTGGAGGAATAATAGGATACATAAAACCCTGTATACCGTTAAAGTTTGAACGAATTCCAAAGAGTAATTTCCAAGTTACGCACTCAAAATCATAACAGGTGTGTAACTTTGGACCTATTCCTTTATATTATTTATGACTGGCATAGCAGTTTCTTCGTTCTCGATTGGATAATGTTAGGAATGTTCGATGTGTCAACAACTTCTTCATCCAAACATACAGCATCGTCATCGTTTATCAAACAAAGAACTTCCCTGGCACATCACAAAGACGGCCGACGCGCTGACCTAAAGGTAAAGCGAGCGTGAACTCGCGCGGCTGCCACATGCTAAAAAGTGATAAAAACAAATTTAAACCTTTTAATAGAGCTTTTACAGCACGTGACCATATAATGCATTGTGGATTTGGATCATTGTTAGCAGGTCAGCCATGTTGGATAACAAAAACGCTTTCGCACGCTATTCGCTATGGCAAGGTCAGCGTATTTTACGAATCTTCCAAAAAACAATACTCAGCAACAATGCTTAACCGATTTCTTGAGTGAATGCGATGATTGGGAAAAGCGAAACTAGAGAGTAACGACTTTTTTGTGATCCAGTATGGCGGCATTGACGTCATGATGACGCGTAGTGAAAAGGGTCTATACGAGGATGAATCAAAAAGTAAGATACACTCAGCACCATCTGTGGTCGAAGAGCGCAGTAATCATTCGCAGTTTTTAGGGATGTTGCCTGTATGTCTATAATTGCAACGTGTTCACGCGTTTACTGCGTACGCAAGAGTATTGTTTTCATGGCGAAGCAACTGTTTGTAACTCCAAGTTGGAGATTCGCAGAACAAACCGTTTTTTGTGGGTGAAAGGCTTAAATTGCACTAAAATCCATAAGGAAATTTGCAATGTTTAGGTGGATAATGTGATTTCTTGTCCTGCGGTTGTTAAGTGGCGCCAGCAGTTCGAAAATGGGTGCTCAGATTTGATAGACGAATACCGCGCAGGAAGACCATCCACGTCCAACACTCCTGAACACATTCAAAGCCACCTGGAAACAATGCGTTTCTAGGTGGCTTTGGCACATTGCCCGCATTAATGAAATGATTCTGGACAATCGACGAATCAGAATTAAAGAAATCCCAGAACGCTTAACGTTTCTTATGGGAGTGTGCTGACATGGTTGAGAAACGCTGGTGCGGATTTTTACGGCAGCGGCTTGGAAAAGTTAATTTGACGTTCAGACAAGTATTTACATTTGTTGGGTGATTATATACAATACTCATTTCCAAAAAAGTTGGGACAGTGCAACATATAAGAAGAACTCCAACACATTTGTTTGGATTATTGTATTGCCGTTTATTTCAACGCATTACAATATATAAACGATAAATTAGGCATGGGATCACATATCTTATATGCTTAAAGAAAAATACAGGTGGTTTTCCTGTTTGGCACGTGCAACACACTCCCAAAAAAGTTGGGACAGCACGGCGTTTACCACGGTGTGGCGTCACCTCTCCTCTTGATGACACACTGTAATCTTCTGGGCATCGATGACACCAATCTTTCTAACACCGTAACCGGAATTCTGTCCCATTCCTGTTGGATATAGGTTTTCAGCTGTTCAACTGTCCGGGGTCGTCGCTGTCGTAGTTTTCGTTTAATAATACGCCAAACGTTTTCTATAGGCGACAGATCCGGGCTGCAAAGGGGCCAATCCAACATACGAATGCGCTGCCGACGTAGTCATGCAGAAGTTATGCGCGCTGCATGCGGTCTGGCGTTGTCTTGTTGAAATATACACTGACGTCGTCCAAACAGGCGCCTCTTAGATGGCACCATAGCTTGTTCCGGGATCTGTATATACGCTTCAGCATTGACGGTGCCATTGCATATGTGCAAGTCTCCCATTCCATGGCCACTAATACAGCCCCAGACCATGACAGACGGTGGTTTCTGTACCGAACGCCTATAGCACGCGGGAATATCCTTTTCGTCTTCGGTCCGGAGTGTACGGCGGCCATTATTTCCGTAAACAATCGTAAAGGTTGATTCATCGGACCACAATATGTTCTTCCAGCGTGCTTGGGACCAATTGCGATGGGCTCGAGCCCATATCAGACGGCGACGTTGCTGTCGTTTGTTGATGTATGGCTTCCGTTGTGCACAGTATAACTTAAGTTTGCATTTGTGGATGCACCGGCGTACAGTATTCAACGATAATGGCTTCCCGAAGAAATCGCGGGCCCACGTGGCTATGTCCGTAATCGCAGCATTCCTATGCGTGACGCAGTGACGTCGGAGGATCCGAAGAGCTCGAGCATTCAGAATAGGTTTTCTACCATGGCCTTTCCGAACTGTGATCTCACCACTATCTCGGTAGCGATTGATAATATTATGTACTGTAGATGATGACAGGTTAAATCTTCTGGCTATTGCACGCTGAGAAACGTTGTTTGTGAATTCTTGAATGATTCGAACACGAAGATCTTCGCTAACTGGCTTGCCTCGACCCATCGTTCCGAATAAGTTACCTGAACGACGGATCGCAACTGTTATTTATACGGAATGTAGTACGACGTCATCATTCTAGATTATTCCCGAACAATTCGGAAGGTTCCACTACTAACGGCGCTTTCTACAACGTATGTCCCTACTATTTTGGAACGTGTTGCAACACCCCCATTCAAAATGAACGTCCCGGCCATGATACAAAATGTTTTGGTGCACACAGTACATTTATGTCATTTCATAAACGTATCTGCTATTTTGTATTCGCGAGAAAGTTTTGTTACATCATCCCTTTTTGTTTTTTCTATATATTTTGCACTGTCCCAACTTTTTTGCAAATGAGTATTGTAGAAAAGTGAAATAAATGGTGCACGTTTCCTCAGAATGTGTGTATGGGATCTTAACTTACACCTGCTTTTACTGTTTCAGCGTGTAACTTACTTTCTGATTCACCCTCGTATTATTATATTGGTAGAGTTAGTAATTCAAACATAAGATAATAAATAAACTGAAGATAAATCTTCAGTTTATTTATTATCTTATGTTTGAGTTAAATTTCATCAATTTATTTGATGTTTTAAAGTTAAGGATGTTTCCCTATTTTTGGAGTCGGGGCCTGCTCTGCCAATTGAGTTGCTCAGTGCCTTCAATGAAGTCCTATTTGGATATCTTGTAACAGCAATGCGGTCCATATCCACGGTAGCTCAGCTGGTAAGAGCAGTGCCAGCGATAGGCATGGTCCCTGGTTAATCCAGGTCGGGAATTTTTCCTTCCCTTTTCAATTTGTCATTTAGTGTTGGTAACATTTTAAAGTTTTTCGTTAGAGTTGAAGTTTAGAGTTTTAATGCTTTAGATTTATACGTAGCCGACGAAAAAGACAGGCCGGGGCACTAAAAAGTCACATGACCAAACACTGATTGTTGAAATCCAAGATGGAAACAATGAAAATTGGATTGTTGCTGGATCTACTTTGGTCATGTGACTTTTTAGTGCCCCGGCCTGTCTTTTTAGTTGGCTTTGGATCTATACATGTAACGTCACGAACCTTATGACTCTCCCCCGCCTTATCATATGATGTCACACTTTGTTGACCCCTCCCTCCCTTAACGTGTGACGTAATTTATGGATGGCCCCTTAGCGCAACAGTTACAGAATTCTTCTTACAAAATCTAAAAGACAGGCATATCACCCCGCTCATAAAGGACAGCACAATCATCTATTAAAAGAGATATGTCGATGACACACAATAATCGCATATAACCGAGAAGTAACAACGGTTGATTCCATCCTTTACAAATTCAACAAGAAGACAATCAGGTGAATATTTCTCGTCCGATTTTCTCCACACATGATGACCATCATTGTCTCCGTGACCAAGGCATATTTTCGTTTCGTCTGTAAAGATGAATCGTTTCCAAGCACTCACGTACCAATTCCTGTACGTTTTCACCCACTTAAGACGATCTCTTTTATGTTTAGCAGTCATGTATGATTTGGTTATGGCTTTCCGTGATCTGTAATCGTGTTCATTCAAACGGCGTCTGATTTTTTATCGCTCACGGCACTCCCCATTTTTGCACAATGTCCACTGATATGAGATGAGTTAAAACGAATTTTTTCACAAGTTGAATCAGCCTTCTGTCTTCTCGTTTGGGTGTGGCTCGTGGTCGACCGCTTCTCTTTTTATTTGCTACGCTTCCAGTTTGCTTGACTTTTTCCAGTATTTTAGAGACAGTTTCCTGGAAGCACTGCATAATTTCTGCAATTCTCAGTTGATTGTTTCCTTTACTGTAAAGTTTAACAGTAGCATCTTTTGCTGCATCAGTAATTCTTTTCCTTTTGCCATAATGAACGCAGTTTTTACACAATACCAAATTTGAAATCTGATTCTACATCTTTGGCATTTAATGTTCTAATCTAAAGTGATTTGCATGCTAATGGAAGATTTCACTGTGTTCAGAGGAATAAATATTCCATACTTTCGCTCCTCCCTGAAGCATATTCCATATTTTTGTCCATTGATTCCTATCGTTAACTCGCTGTAGATTTTTTGTTTAATAATATAGGCGTCTTCTTTGTTGCATGTGAGTTACATAACAATATTCCATGTTTTATTTCCTTTCAGATTAAAAGTACTGTGAAATATGTAAACACAGCAACGTCTCTAAACTATCCATTTCTCAACGCTTCTCGGATTATTCCATACTTTTGACCAGGGGTTGTAGAAGAACTACAACTGCAGTAAGGGCCAAAGAAACGTCAGATCAAACTATTGTTTTATTTTCATTCTATTTCCTCTTCTTTCGAAACCACATGCATTAATCTGCAGATTTTTTGTCTGCACTACGTAAAACTCACTCAGATATACACAACATTCTAACACGAGTGAAGCCAGGTAGAATTGCTAGAGGGCTATAGTTGGAGCGGGCCATCCATTGAGAGCATTTTAAAAGAATTCTTTTCGGTTTTTCAGTATAACTTTTTACTCTATTAATTCCAAACTTTTTTCATGCGTTTATTTTTACTGTATATTCACATATAGATATTGCAAAATTTCATTCAACAAACAGCCCGAGTAACGCCGGAGATATCTTCATAAGTTACTGTAGTTAGTCAAGAAATAAAAAGGTCCTGGAATAGCAAAACTGTCACGAACATGTGCAGTGGAAACGTGTGAGTGAAAGGAGTTACGTGATCAAGGAGCATACATTTTGGGTGTTTATTTATAACCACAACTTTAATTCTGTAAAAATAGAGAGTATACAGAATATCATTAAACTACAAGGACGAGCGTCACCACAAACAGGTGAAGTGTGCTCTTTAAAAGGATTGTATGGTTAAGGGGGGAATTCCGCTAACACGTGGAAAATCCCCACGACAAAAAAATTAAAGGCGAAGGCTTCTCGCTCACAAATACACTATATGATCAAAAATACCCGGACACCCCTCACAGATCATCGATTGGCCCAATGTCACATGATAATGACTTGCACATCATTTAAATAGCTTCCCACACCTTCAGACACAACTCTGCGTGGCCATTGGCAAGAATGGGTCGTTCGGCAAAGCTCAGTGAGTTCCAACGTGGAACCATCGTTGGATGTCACCTATGCGGCAAGTCCGTGCGTGACATTTCCAGCCTTCTTCAGATACCCAAGTCAACAGTAGGCGATGTCATTATGAAATGGAAGACCCGGGGATCAACAACAGTTCAACAACGAACCGGTAGACCCAAGAAACTAACGGACAGAGACCGTCGAGTGCTTCGTCGTGTCACCCGCAGCAACCGGAAGTCCTCAGCGGAAAAAATTGCCACAGAGTTTCGAAACGCCTCTGCAAATGATGCCAGTACCATGACAATTCGTCGGGAACTGCACACGATGGGATTCCATGGCCGTGCTGCTGCCCACAAGCCCCACATCAGCAGGGTCAACGCCAAGCGACGTCTGGAGTGGTGCAAAGCCCACAGAAACTGGACAATGGACCAATGGAAACGTGTAATGTGGACAGACGAATCTCGCTACACATTCTGGCAATCCGATGGACGAGTTTGGGTTTGGCGCATACCTGGAGAACGCTTCTTACCTGAGTGCACAGAGCCCACAGTCAAGTTCGGAGGAGGAGTCATGGCGTGGGGCTCATTTTCATGGCACGGACTGGGCCAGCTCGTTCCTGTGCAAGGAATCATGAACTCCGACCGTTATCTGAATGTTTTGGACAACTGTGCACTTCCAACGTTGTGGCAATTTTTCGGAAACGGGCCATTTCTCTACCAACACGACAATGCTCCGTGCCACAAAACGAGGCGTGTACAGCAGTGGTTTGCGGACTCAGGGGTCGAAGAAATGGGTTGGCCGGCACAAAGTCCCGACCTCAATCCTATAGAGAGTCTGTGGGATGAATTGGAAAGACGCTTGCGGGCCAGATCACATCGGCCAACTTCTGTACCTGAACTGATTCTCGCTCTTCGGGAGGAATGGAGGAACATTCCGGAAAGTACCTACCAACATTTGGTGGAAAGTCTTCCCCGAAGGGTGGAAGCTGTGATTCGGGCAAAGGGATATGCAACGCCCTATTGAATTCCATGAAATCGTGGCTAGAGCGCAAACGTGCATGTGTCCGGATATTTGTGATCATATAGTGTATTACAATTAAGTAACAATAGAAGACTGGAGCCACTTTAACAAATGAAATGAGTTACGGTTCCAAGTCTTTAATAGCAAATAAGTTTTACCGGCCTACTTCCGATTAAACAATGTAAAAATAAGATTACGATGAATTGCTTGTAGGCTCCTTCTTTGTAACAGAGGGGTTTCTCAGGTAAGAATACTATAACAAGATGCTGCTAGCTGTTAATGACTCAGGCGGTTACGCAACGCGTTGAACATCTGGTGCCAAACCGCAAAGGGAAGCTGCGGAATATAAATAACGTAGCCATTAAGCAAATATACTATGGGCATTTTAATAGCAATTAATTATAGCAAAAGAAAGGACCATTAAAAGACACCGCAAATAAATTCCTTATTTGATCAGCTCTTCCCCTTACCGAAACTAACCTAACCCTTATCGGCTCATCTCTCATAAATAAATATATGAATGACCAATTCTACTTTAATAGCTCTTAATTAATTTTAAAGCTCGCGCTTTAACTCCAAAGAGGCGCAGCAGAATTTAATTGAGTAAGCTAAAGAGCGGAGAGCGAGTGCTGGGTCCCAATCGTTTGCTATTGAGCCACTTCGCTAGGGAAATTCGTAAGCATAAAAATTTATAAGAAATATCGGCTTACCTCGAGAGTAGGGCGAAGGTACCTAGACTCTCCCTTATGAATGCTGGAATGGCCCAGGGAAAGATGCCGACGACTTCGTCGATCGGCGAGAATGACGTCAATTTTTCTTGGGGAAATACGCCGTAGCATAAACAAACTTGTAACGTTGAAACTGCGACGAGTGAAGTATCACAGTGTATGGACAAGAAATGTTTTTCTTGACCAGGTCCGAAATAGTAATGTTGGCTTGTGTATAAATCTCTCCTGTGCTCGGAAGGAGCGCAAAAATTTCCTTCACCAATTATGGCTGGCGTAATGGCGGAGATAAAGTTCTTTAAAGACGTCCTCTGCTCGGGCGGCGCTGACTTCTCCTCGGGAATTACGACGTCTGTAACTGAAGTCGCACTCGAAGCGGGAGACGAAACATTCGCTGAGGAATCCGGAATTTTGGCAGCTGAAGAAACAACTAAAGCAGGAGGATTAGTTACGCTTGTAAAGTGCGCAGCATTAGCAAAGTTCAAGCGGGATTCTGAATCCGAGATACTCGCACTCGCGTTAACTTCATTTGCTTTCTTCTTCACTGTCCTTTTTAAAGATTCCGTTTTCGAGACGGCTTTTCTGAAGCTTTCTCGTGGAAAGGAAGGACGATTTACCGGCAACCTTCCCCGCTCACTCTCGCTAGCCAAATCCCTATTTTGTAGCTCCCACTCGTCCGCCTTTCTTACGCGCATTCGCTTGCGCCGTTTTTTCTCCTTCCTTCCGCAATCAGGGATCATATACAAACCCCTGGCAAAAATTATTCGAACACAGCGTGCAAAATGTAAACAAAACATTTTAGTTAATGATCAAGTGTAATCCTGATACTTCAGACAGGATATAATTATATAGTTTTATTACTTAATCATTTCTTAATGCAAATAAGAAAAATTGGATCATTTGAATAAAATTTAATGCTTTAAAAAATCAGCAGTTCAACCCCACTGAGGAAAAAATTATTAGAACACTTCTAGGTTAGGAAAAAAATATTCGAACACTTGTCAATTCTGCGAAATAGATTACGTTTGAAATTTTTCTATTGGTCTACTCTACTGCTAAATTTTGCATATTAATCTTGTGACACTCAATTATAAATAATTTCGCTGATTTTCCACAATTCACTGCATCAAGAAATGGCTCGTGGAAAAGAACTGTGCAATGACACCAAAAGCCAAATAATCCGCTTGTTAAAAGAAGGAAAAACGCAACGAGACGTTGCCAACTGTGTTGGTTGTGCTGTATCAACTGTTAACTACGTGTGGAAGAAGTTTCGAGAGACTGGTATAGTATTAAATCGCACTGGAAGAGGTCGAAAACGGTGTACAAGCAAGCGCCAGGATCAGTCACTCGGGGAAATTTGCAAAAAAACAGAAGCTGTACATCCAAGGAACTGAATAAGCAATGGAAAAAGTATAACGTGCGTGTGAGTCACAGAACAGCCAGAAATCGACTCAACGAAATGGGATACAAGTTCTGCAAAGCGAAAATTAAGCCCCAACTTACAAAACGTCACAGACAAGTACGCTTACAGTGGGCGAAACAGCACAACACAAGGACTGAAGAAGACTGGAGTAAGGTGATATTTTCGGATGAAAGCCGTATTAATCTTGGTTGCGGACGGAATGAAGAAAAGTTTCATGACCAGTGTTTAAGAGAGGGTCAAAAATTTCCATCTTATTTCATGGTTTGGGGATGTATGTCGTCGAAAGGACTGGGAAAACTAGCAATAATACGCGTAAAAGTGAATGGAGAAGTTTATGAAGAAGTGTTAGATAATTTCCTAATTCCATATGTGGAAGACCAATTCGGAGATGAGCAGATCATTTTTCAAGACGATAATGCATCTTGTCACCGCACTGCAAGAATCAAAACTTACCTACAAAACAAGGACATTAAAAACACTTCCATGGCCAGCACAAAGCCCAGATTTGTCACCAACAGAAAACGTGTGGTGGAAATTGAAAAAATTGGTAAATGAAAAAATACTCTACAAACAAAGAAGAACCTAAAGCTGCAATTCGTAACAGTTGGGGTGAAATTAGTTCTGATTATTGCAGAGATTTGGTTCAAACTATGCCAAAGCGTATTAAAGCAGTAATACAAGCAAAAGGAGGTTCAACACAATATTGATGTTTATTACCACTGATGTTTTCCATAACTTATTCATTGTGTTCGAATATTTTTTTCCTAACCTAGGAGTGTTCTAATAATTTTTTCCTCAGTGGGGATATCTTGATAATTTTGTTTAAAGCATTAAATTTCATTCAAATGATCTAATTTTTCTTATTTGCATTAAGAAATGATTAAGTAATAAAACTATATAATTATATTCTGTTTGAAGTATCAGGATTACACTTGATCATTAACTAAAATGTTTTGTTTACATTTTGCAGGCTGTGTTCGAATAATTTCTGCCAGGGGTTGTAGAAACAGTAGTCTCTAGATTGCGGAAGGCGACATCTGTTGACGGCAGATGGCGACGGTCGAACTCCAGCATTATTTCCCAGCTTGTTTCGTCTGTGGAAATAGTGGAGCCCAAAACCGTCGCAATGCTTTGTGACACGCTCGCCCCCAGATCGATTTCGCTGCTGAGATCGGAACGCTCGCTGTTTTCCTGCCTGGTGGATCTGTTGTATTTTGTGAAATATCTGGACAGTGCGTCCGCAATGATATTTTTTCTCCGACCTGATATATCTTAATTCGATCCGAACTTCCAGTAGGTATTGCACTACCGACGCTTGCAGGCCGGTAAGCTTGGGTTGCGACAGCAGCCTCGTTGCCGACTGGTTATCTGTATATATGAAAGCCGGCACCTGTTGGAGACAATGTCTCCAGTGTCGAGCAACATGCGCTATAGCCAAGAGCTCTTTGGAGTAAACGGACAACCCCCTCTCATCAGGCCAGAATCGGCGTGATTCAAAGGCTATAGGATTAATTTGTCTCCATGTTGCTGGAGAGCGACTGCTCCTATCGCTTCTTCGGAGGCGTCGCACATTATATGCAAATGCGCTTCTCGTCAAATATCCTCAGTATCGTTGGTTTCGTGAAACAATTCTTTAGATTCTGTTCAAGTACTATCTCGTGTTGAGTGGTTCGTGCTGGTGGTAGGCCTTTGGGAAGTTCGTCTCTAAAAAGGTCTTTAAATTCCTCTATTAGATTATGGAAAGAAGAATGAGACCTTTCGTTTTTATTTACATTATTCTTATCCCCACTTACTTGCCCCCTAATGGCAAAAACTGGTACCTCAGGCTGATGAAGGAGGATGTGGCATAAGTCGGAGGACAAGATCGAGGCCATTGAATGCTCCTTCCACTGTGGTAACCATACTTTTTTACCTTGCCTATTGACCGCACATCTTTTCGTGTTCTAGTCAAAGTGGACTTGGTTGTACTGGATCCACTGCATCCCCAGGATTGCGTTAAAGTTGCCCAGGGGGGTAATATTAAAGCTCAGCTTATCCGAGTACTTACCACTTTTGATTGGTACATGTAAAGCAATCTTGTTGATGGGTGATATTCGCCCATCAGCTAACGCCGCGGACTTACTATGCTCAGTCACATTACTGAGTTTTAGCTTCAGTTGACTGGGCAAACGTTTGATCGATATAATTTTCTATGGCTCCTGTATCAATTAGTACGTTGCCAAAGCCTACGGTTCTTGTTTCTTTCTGCAATCAAGCGTTGAATGCCTGAAGTAAGCACTATTTGATGAGATTTATTTTCCAAAGGATAGGCACTAGCTTTAGTGGCACTATTTATTCGCCTGGTGATGTCTTCAACACATTGATCGATGTCTTCCGTACAGTTTGCTCCGTCGAGATGGCAGTCATAGTCCTTGAGGATTTCTTTGAAGAGTTTCCAATCTTGCTGATGCTTGACTTCTTCTCTGGAATTGTCAAAGTTTAACGCCACAGGCTTGTGGTCAGAAGAAAGGTCATCAGTCGTGAAGATGTTGTATGGCTTGAAGAAACCCTTCATCAGTGAGATATCCAACACATCACTTATAAGGAAATGGTCACAGTAGTAAGTGTCCTCCACTGGCCCTGCAGCAAGGATGTCATCCTTATCTTGTATTTACCGGTATAGAATCACGCCATTGCAGTTCTGCGTTCTGTAGTTCCAGCTTGGATGCTTGGTATTAAGGTCACCCTACCAGGATAACTGGAATGTCACCATAGAAGAGTTCATCGATTTCGCTAATGTCGAGAGTATGTTAAGGTGAATTTTAGAGCGCCACGAACTTCTCTTCACCAAGGGAGACGTCATTGATGATGATGGATGCCGATTCCATACCTGCGTAAGACTTGGAGGCCACTTCTTGGTATTTAATTCCCTTCTTGATGATGATCGCAGCGCACTGGAGGCACATCTTGCAGTGTTTGGATTCATACGATCGTTACGGTACACACAATAACCAGGTAGCTTGATATCTCGTCTTGGCTTGGGGTGTGTTTCACAGAGGAAAGCAACGTCGATTTCCTGCTTGAAACTCTATACGCTATTGGGAACCCCCCCCCCTGGCGTTCCATATCACACACGGGGGTTCAGTTTTGTTGATCCCAGTGTAATGTCGTGTAACCATGATGAAATTAATTGGTCGTAAGGAGCCCACTCAACTGTGGGTAATGTTTTCCTAGATAAAGTAAGTGAGCGAATTTATGGTCTACGTCCGCCAATCAGGGAAAAGCTGAACAAGCCAAGAACTGATTGGCGAGCGAAGTAGCCATATTACAGCATTTGAAAAATAAGGATTATAAGAATAACAATAACACTAGTCAACACACATTTTGTAAATGAGACCACACAAAGTGTTCTTAGTGGTAGTTTTGTAGGTAGAATCCGAATCTGCTTTTAGATTTTTTCTATCACGTCAAGTTTCCAAGTTAGGCACGTCGAGACTTCTATGTTAAAGTAGTGGGAGTGAAGAGAAGCGGCTACATTGTTAAAGTATCCATATTTTGGGGCCGCAAGGAAATTTACCAGGCCCCAAACACTGAATGATTTTAAAATGTTTCATTGTAAAACAAGAAAGCTGTGCGTGCTAGAGAAATTTAAAAATTATATTCGTAATCAGCAGAAAAAATACTACCAAAAATCATCCACTTTCATTTTGTTACAAGAAAAATCTTAAATTTTGTTGGCCAGTGTAATTTATGTTACGAGCACCGTATGATTATAAGTACAAGGAAAGAATATTTTGGAATAGAAGTTTTAAAAAAAAGGTCGAAAGAGGTCCGCATCAGGAGAAGATAAATAGGAGGAGAAGGAGAAAGGAAAAAAAAGGTTAGACCAGATTTTTTGCTCTCGAAAGTGTGAGGTGCCGTGTTGACGATGGGCAGAAGCATCCCGAACGAAATAGCTTGGAAACCTCTCTCAAGAGGGTTTGGAAAAATGAGCGAGATTCTAGAAATTGTAACGAGCGGGCTATTTCAAGTAATACGGCGAGCTACAATGCAAAACTCGGCGGGGAGAGTCAGAAGACAAAGCATAACGAACAGGTCGGTAGCATAGACTTCACATAACATCTTCAAATAGACTTTTCATATTTCTCTGGTTTGATAATTAAGGAGAAGAAGCCCACTTATCCGTTATTAAAGTAGGCAACCGAAACAAATATAACATGTTCATATTAATGATAAATACTGGTTACCGAAATCTTTATCTTTGCATCCATGTACGCAATGGAGAAGTCTCATAGAACTAAATTACATGTCTGTAGAAATTTCTGAATACGATTCGGCATACTTGGAGGAAAATATCGGGAGATTAACAATAGACGATTTCACGCTAACATGATAATGAGATACGTGCGCAATAGAACTTCCGTAGGGCAAGAAAATTAAAAACGGCTGCACAAAACTGCGAAATGCAACTAATAAAGCAGAAAACACAGTTTTTTTTAGATTTCCCACAAATAAACACCATTAAAATATTTTTATTCTTCAAATCGGTTAATTTTAACTATCCGCACAAATCGCGCGATGACTGATTCCGCAAACTGAATTGTCGCGATTCCTGTAACCAGCCGGGGGGAAACCAACTGCCCCCTGTAACCAAATAGGTTGGGGTATATATCAGTTATTTGCTCCCGGAGGGGGACGCCGAAGGCGTTTGAGTAACGGAAAACGGTGACCCGCAAGGCCCGCAGGGCCGAGAGTGGGACTGACGTTCGAATAACGGAAAACACTGACCAGCGAGGCCCGCAGGGCCGAGAGTGAGACTTGCGTTTGCGATTTGACTCGCGATTTGTGCGGATAGTTAAAATTAACCTTTAAATCTATTATGACAGTGCTGGACAGAATTATAAACTCACATGAATTTTGAACCAAACTTTACTAAAAAGATCTACATCAGCTTTTTATATATCATTTTTCAAACATAAATTTACCACTTTGCTTATTGTCATTCGTATATTTTAAAAATTTTGTGATCAACGACAATAAACTCATAATTTCACTTGGACAAAATTCTAAACTCACCCTTAGAAAACAGAAGTATGGCGATTATTTTTCAAACATTAGTACTTTGTTGGTCCTCCATTGTTTCTTATGACTTCAAACATCCTGTTTGGCTAATCGACAAGTTTATGCAAGTACTCAATGGTGATAGATTCCCATCCTTCCATGATGGCAGTGGTGAGCTCTTGACTAGTCTGGAATTGCCGATGATCTTTATAAAGAAGACGTGCTAGTTGTCCCCATACATTCTAAATTGGGCTGAGGGCTGGGGAGCATGACGGCCAACATAAAACATTTATCTTCTGCTCTTGAAACCATTTTTTCATAAGGTTGGAACCTTGCTGGAAAGACCAGTTATCTCCACTAAGAATTTCACCATAGCATATCATGTGTATTATTATGCAGTGATGCAAAATTGGTTCTCTACATCCGTTGAAAAGTAGTGTCGCCATTGTTGTTGTTCATTGAGTTTCCAGCAGCACTTTGTATCTTGCAGAGTCCATCCATCCATTGATCACTACCATATCACTTACTCTGAGCAGAAAACGTCCCTCAAACCATTACTGAGCCACCCCCTGTTTGACGACTCAGTTTAAGCTATTCTTCTTGTCTGATGTTATGGCAGTAATAGTCCCATCCATCGGGACCATCAAGGTTGAATTTCTTTTCATCAGAGAACACCACTGTGTACCATTCGTGAGTCCATGCCATTTTTTCTCTACAAAACTCCAATCTTGCATTTTTGTGAGCTTGGTTTAGAGGAGGTTTTCGTAGAAATTTTTTGTAGACAATGATGGGAGTTGTTGCAGAGCCTATGCAACAGTGCGCCGAGAGCAGTTAAGTGAAAGTACATCTACAATGTGTCCATCAGAAGGATTGCTTCCAGTTGCCGGTCGTCGAATGACATTCATCTCGAGAGCTTAAGATTTTTTCCCTTCTTCTTCGTTTCTTCGCTTTCCCATCAACTTCCCGTTGTAATACATTTCTGACAGCACACTGAGATTGGTTAAGATGAGCTGCAATTTTCATTTGGGACATTCCACATCCATGCAACATCAATACTCTCCTAATGTCTGTCTCACTAAGCTCTGTTCATCGTGGCAATGTTTTACACAGTATAAATCTGCAGCAGACACTTTCTTACAATAAGCGATTGCAAACACAGTAAACCCCGTTACAACGTACCTCACTTTAACGTACATTTCAGAATAACGTACAAATTTCAAATCCACGTCCCAAATGCAGGTATTTTAATGCTAAAAAGTTTCAGAATAACGTACATTTCAGAATAACGTACATTTCAGAATAACGTACATTTCAGAATAACGTACTAATTTTACATCCCTTGGTTAAATTATCCCTTCAGTTCAACGTACATCGTTCACATGTCTTGCTCTGATTGGTCAATGCAGCCCATGCGAAAGTTGCAACTGGGCCAATGGGCTAATTAAGCCGAGTTCACATTTCATTGGTTGGTCAGTATAGTAAATATAAACCCGGAAATCTCTGCATGCTAACTCAGACGCTGGAGTTTGTTTATTTTAACTTACGTGCATGTAACAGGGTGACTAGCGATCGGGAAAATTCAGGGAATTTTTTGTTACTGTGTTAGTCTGTAAAAAATTAATGTAATACTACAAATTGTATAAGCTATAGTGTATTTGTATTGAATAAAATGCATTCATGTATTCTTATGTTTTTCTATGAATATATGCATTTTTCACAAGCCCCCCCCCCCCCAGTTTCAAAATAACGTACAAATTTCCAGGTCCCTTGAAGTACGTTGTAACGGGGCACTAATCTAGTTAATATTAAACAAAAAAATGACTTTCTCACCTTGAAAAATTTGTAATCGTGCACATCTCTTGCATCAGTATGCTTAACGGCTCATCAAATGCCTTGAATGTGGATGCATTGTCATTACGGAAGTTTTTATAAATGTATATGAATCCCAGTTTAGGCAGATTATTTAATTTCTGATCATTGAGTACTTCATCATTGATACTAATATCTGGAGAGTTCTTCTTCTTCAGAGTATAGGTCATCACAGTGATACTCCCTACCAGGGAATTTTGCACCATCACAGTGATACATAACGACTGCTACGAGATGACAGGAGCAGCCGGGACCGATGGCTTTACGTGCCTTTCGAAGCACGAGAGGGTACAAAGATAGAAATCATTGGTAGGGCTCCAGCTAGTGGCATTCAAAATCTTATTCGGGAATTTTTTCGTAAGCCTTCTGATTATCAGGGCCCTCTGGGTTAGGGTCCTTCTGTGATCAGATTCCACCTTGATTACACTAATCGACATACATTTTGTAACTATAACCACACAAAAGCGGTAGAATCCGAATCTGCTTTTAGATTTTTTCTATCACGTCATGTTTCCAAGTTATGCATTTCGAGCCTTCTATGTTAAAGTAATGGATTGAAGAGAAGCGTCTGCAATGTTAAACTATCCATATTTTGGGGCCGCAAGAAAATTTATCAGGCCCCAAACACTGAATAATTTAAAATGTTTCATTGAAAAAAAAGAAATCTGTTCGTGCTAGAGAAATTTCAAAATTATATTCGTTTTAAGCAGAAAAAAAACTACCAAAAATCACCCACTTGAATTTCGTTATAAGAAAAATCTTAAATTTTGTTGGCCAGTGTTATCGACGAGTATTTTCAAATGCTTTAATATGGCTTCTTCGCCCGCCTGTCAGTCCTTTGCTTATCCAGTATTTCTCTGATTGGCGGACGTAGATCATAATTTCCAGATCCTCGGCTCACTTACCTTGCAGAGCTCCTTATTCCCCGATGATGAAGTTATTTCCAAACGTGTTAGCTCCATTAAATATCTACCGTTTTGCTATTCCTGGACCTTCTTATTTCTTGACATACACAGCAATCCTGACGATTATGCAACTTTTTGATACTATAGTTAGGTGACGCAAATATTATACTTAAGTTACAGGTGATATTTAAAATATAGAGGTATGCAAATTATTAGATTCGAACTAGTAACCTAAAATCGCTTTAACATACTTTTTTTCTATAAATCTTTTTTATTGGCTTGTTGTATAATACTCTTAATATACGTTCAACCAATATTTTTTCCCCGGCTTAAGAGTGGCGGCTTAAGTTTTTTGTCCACCCCAACTCAAAATGTTTTTCACTGAAATCCACTTAAAATCATGTTCCGAGAAGATATAAGGAAACTTTCATAGCAGAACCGAATGCAATTAATATACTCTTAAGCCTTTTAAGAGATATTTTTTGTAAAAATAAAGAAATGGATGCAGGGGCATTCATACCAGCAAAGAAAAGCAAATAAATCGACTTGTACAGACGAATTTAGAATTGGAATGAAATTTTTTTTTAATAACTTGATGGGAACTGAAGAGTCAGTTGGGAGTTTAAAAATTTTAAAAATTTGCGCATATCAAATAATTTTAACTTATTAAATTAACAATTCGGCGCCAACAATTCCATCTATAAGGTTTGTCAAGGAATTATAAATACAGGTCTGCAGTCAGGGTTTTGAAACATTTATTTCGAATAAACCAGTTTTATGAATAGAAATTACATTTTGAATGTCTGCACAGTAAATAAACAAAATATCATATATTTGTGGCAACTAGTTTTCGAATAAATGGAAAAAATAGGAATAATGCAGAATTTTGTTGTCAAGAAATTATAAATACACCTGTTAAAACTTAATCTATCACATTGAATTAATGCTTCTAATGTTAATGAAGCCACCCTTTGCTCGAATTAACTTAAATACTCATCAGGCATGCCTTAAACCAATTTTTTTTATTGTGTCTCCTTCAGTTTATCACATGCACGATAAATGGCTACTCTTAAATCATTGACATGTGAAAATTGCCTCTTATTTGCATACACTAAGTACACTAACATCGCCCACACATTCTCCATCGGATTTAGGTCCGGATTTCTGGATGGCCGTCGAGGACAGTTATTCGGTGCTCTCCAACTACTGATTTGTTGATTACGAGGTATGGCATGTACAAGAGTTTCCGCCAATTAAAGGGCCAAAGATGATGCACAACATCTCCTGGTACGCTTCAGAGTCCAACCTTCCATTCACTGTAACAAGAACTGTCTTACCACCGAGTCGAATGCAGCCCAAACCAGAACGCCACCACCACCCATTTTCCTACTGAAATGGTTTTTTTAGGTTCCGTTTTTAAATCGTGACAATATCCCTTATTTCCATCCGGCTCTTTTAAATTGAATTTTTTCTCATAGGAAAAAAGTACACAGCTCCATTTATCCTTCTAGTCCATGTTTGTTTTGGCCCATTCCAGCCTCGGTTATTTATGTTTCGCTGTCAGCTTTGGTATGGCTTGAAGTTTGATGTATGCGCTATATTTTGTTGCTTGCCTCAATTAGGAGGGCTGGCATCTTTTAGAGAAATTTTATAATAAAGGGACCTCTTTTTCAAACCAATTTTAAAGAAAGGACCTATAACGACAAAAAAACTTTAAAAATATTAAAAACCCTAAAAACATTATATAGGATGAGTCTGAAACCCTGTCACAACACCCTGTTACGATGTTGACTACGTAACTCGGAAACTACTTCATTATCCTAGGTGTTACAGAACCTGAGTTGTTAACTTGTTGATCTTAGTGGCGGCAGTTTTATTTCTGTTCATATCTCGGTTATTGTTCAAATTCGAACCCATGTTCATATGAACTTTATTGCTTAGAATCATCCACACTACCTCCTCTAAAAGTTTGTGACCGGGTTTCAAACTCACCCCGTATTTGCAAATCTAAGAGGTATTTTACAGTTTTAGTTTTATGGCCAATTATAAATGGATTCATTTTTGAGGCCATAAAATTTCGAAACTCTACACAAACCTTATCTGTTAAATCTAATAATTACTCAGATTATAATTTGAACACCTCCCAACACGTATGTCTAAGAAGAGGAACAATAAACGGCATTCATTTCCTAATGCTTGCCGTATTCAAGAAATTACTACAATTTTCATTTGTTAAACTCATTTACGACGGTTGGAATATTAATAATATCAAATCAAAAACGTTTGTACACCCTATTCCAAAAGCGTTTGTAACGCCCTATTCCAAAAGCGTTTTTACTTAGATGAATGATGTTCGGCGCTCTTGCAATAATTTCACTGGTTGACTTTATTGCAAGGACGCCGAACATCATTCACCTAAGTGAAAACGCTTTTGGATACTCTATGTAGACCCAAACAATAATTCCTTACCAATAACCAAGGCGGGTCGGAAATGCTTCCTTGTTTCGATAGACAATTCTGAACCTCAGACAGCAACAGGCGTTTAATTCCTCTTACGAGAAAGCCTTTATAACATTTTTAATAGGTTTCCTTTTCTATAACTAGTAATGGTTGCATCCGAAGGGTGAGACCACTTTTAAAGCAGGTAAATTAAATATTTTATGCATCTTCATTGCCATATCAGACACATGATTACAAACATCGAGTACACTATGGAACCTCTTACAACGGCTAAATTGGCTAACATGCATCTTGAGTATAAAAATGTAAAAGCAGCTCCCCATCTATATCAGGTACGCTTCCCATCGCATTTCTGCACGTTTACCTCAGCGTCTCAGATTTAGCAGCTCTTTTCAAGGGCAGATGCCTGATACAGGCCGACGTCGAATCAGGCGAACATCTGATGCTGAGAAAGAACATTCTGCTGCGAATTCAATGATCACACTTGATACTAGATCCACAATTGGAATGCACCGTAGCCTTGTGGAATATCTTGCATGACAATCATCTATACCCTTTCCACTGTCAGTGGGTGCAGGCATTGAACTTGATGTTTATTTTCATCGCGTGGGGTTTGCCCAGTGGTTTTTGCAGCAAATTGATGTCTAGCTTGATTTCCCTTCAATTATTCTATTAACCGATGAGGCGTCTTTCACTCGTGAAGCTATGAGGGTTATTCGTAAAGTAAGGTCGGTTTTGCAATAAAAACAAAACTACTACGTGTATATATATTTTCAAAATTTTCCTTTACAAAGTTCTATGTACCTTTCACTATTTTTCCACGTAGTTTCCAAATTTATTTAAGCACTGGTCATAGCGCTCAATGTACTTCCGTCATATATTGTTACATCATCATATCCGACTATTGTTGATCGTATTTCTACCAATAATAAGCCCTAAATTTGATCGACTTATGATGATGTAACAATGTACGACTTTTCACTTGTGAGGCTTTTTTTCTAGGAGGTATTGCAAGTAACACACACAGAGAAAGAAAGAGAGAGAGATTTTTTAAATAGACTATACTCTCTAAAATATAAGAAAAAATCGGCGTATCCAGTAAAATTTCTAGTTTCAATTGACAAACATTGTCAATTTTACTTAGCAAGGATGTCTAACAATTGAAATTAGAGATTTAATTAGACACGCCCAGTTTTTCTTTCATTGGATAGCGTATAGTTTAACCCTTTAAAAAAATTCCTTTTTTATTTGAATTTGCCCACCATTCATCCACTACGAAATTATTACTCCAATGTGAAAGATAAAATTGACCTTAACTAATCTGGCTCATCTTGCAATTGATATTGCTGGTGCCGCAGAGTCTTCTTCCCAACTACATGTCTTTAATGCTGATGTTACTGAAGTCTTTGATTATGTAATTTACAGGCGATTAATATCTAACCTTTATTGCTTGGGAATAAATAAGTTGGTAATTTCTCGGCTGAGGCCTATGTTCTCTAACAGAAGCTTTTATCTTTCTGATTCGCGGTCGCATCATGTCCTTGGCAGAATTGGGAGTGGAGTACATCAGGGTTCACCTTTTGGACCTATTTTGTTTTTGCATGATTGATTTAGGTCAGTATTTTACAAATGATACTATCTCTCATCTGCTGTCAGCTAAAGATTTGAGGATTTAATCCAAACTCAGTAGTTTACATCATATTAAATACCGTTTCCAGCCACTGTACAGTTGTACAGTAAGTTTGAATCACCCTGTATAATGAACTGCGCTATGCCATGAGAAAACTATGGCACTAAGTAGAGAGTTTACCTATGCTCCGCATCTTATGTTAACCACGCAGTGCATTATGGTCATCGCAAGTTTCACTTTCATGTTTCTAAAGACTTTAGACTTTTTATATTTCCAAAAAAACGAAGAAAGGATAAATAATTGGTTACGAAATTTTCGTCATGACAGCAAAAAAACAAAAACAAAAAAAACTCTCAACTTTGTGAGATAAGCTTTATTTCGTCATTTATCAAGGATATGCCTAAAACGCTCTGCCTAGAGCCTTTTACGAAAACAAAAACAAAATTTCGTATCAAACGCTATTTGTGTACATAATTTTAAAGTCATAATTTTATTTTTGTTATGTATTTTTAGCGCTAACCTCAAATATTTAGAAACTTCCAGTACATCGCCATAGAAATAATGACCAAAAATGGCGGATGCATATACCTTCTACTTAATGCTCTAGAGTAGTGTTTCTTTAATTCTAAACCCCCCCGCAAACCTCTTTATTGGGTGTCCTATTATGTGTTATACAGAGTCGAGTCACATTATTATGACCAACAGCTAATGTCCCGAATAACCGCCTTTAGCAGCACAGACAGCAGCTAGATGGCGTGGAAGTGAGTCAATAAGATTTTGGTAGGTTTCTACTGGTAGCTGTTGCCATGCAGACTGTAAAGCAGACCTTTAAAATTTGAGTTTTGAATATTTTGCATAAGGAACTTTAAGTTTGTCATCGCATAAGTAAATTTAAGTTTGCAAATTATCACGCTAGTACTTAATGTTCTTCCATATAGAGATACGCTGTATAGAAAGCTCATTGCTTGTTATATTTTTACATCCTTAATGAACTGTATCATCGATGTTGCAATAATAAGTGTTCATAAGAGGCGTATACAACTTAACTTCGATAGGAGTTATTTCTTCCACAGTAAAGAGTCTATCATCACCTTCTGTATTGCAACTGTATCTATATTACTATACCTCTTAAGTATTAATATTCAATTTTAATATTCTCTGGTGAAATTATACTAGTACTTTTCAACCCCTGTAGATATAGGAAGTGATGCTTTCGGATTTTCTTATGTCCCTTTCTCCTCTTAACTCCTGAACTCTTGTAACTTCGGGAAAAAATAGCGCCATATATTTTATAGAAGTTTAGAAATAATTAGGCAAAAGAATACCTTATGAAAGTAGTGATAATTGACAAACATGGGGAAATAGTGTAACTGTTTCGTATCTGATCTGTAATGAATTTTTTATGCATTATAAAAACGAAATAATTTTTAAATTTTTAACGTTAATTTGATTTTTATTACAAAACTTAAACTATGCAGGGTTAAATAATCGTATTGTATATTGATTTTATTACAAGCAGAAAATTTTTTATTTGTGATACTTTTATTGGAAAAAATTTCAGGTATTCTATTGTACAAATTATACACTAAATTAAATAAAGATTAAACTGTTGGCATTTTTATGTAGAAGAAATCAGAAGTAAAAATATCTAGATAAACTAAACTCCACTGCTTAATAATTCCTGTTATATCTGTGATTTATGAGTGAATAATAACCAGTAGTTTCCGTAATATGGAATCCGTCTGTAGATAAGAAATAATCTTACACAAAAGATTACGTGCGCAGCCGAGGAAACCACTGTCGGATAAAAGAAAGTGGCGAGATATTTTAAAGCCAACACTGATTGCTGCTGACAATCTAATTGCAAGGCCTCAACAGAAAGAAAAAGAAAACGCGACTGGTTTTGAGGGTGGAGATGGTGGCGGCAGTTGCCGTTCGTTCGTGGTCTTCTCCGTCCAAAGAATTTCAGCACCGCCAGCTGAGTGGCGAACGGCGATCGGCTGGCAAAAGGGAGCCAAGGGCTCCGCAGGGGAAGGAACAGGAGAGGACAAAAAAATAAGATAGAAGTGGGCTAACCTGCTTATTTTGCGTCATTCATCTTCGCCAAGTGAATGCCTGCTTAGCACTCTATTTACTCTGGCCACATCTCGTTCCTTCACGCACACAGCGAGATCAGCACGCAAACGGAATCCATCAAGGGAACTGATTAGCCGACAACACCAGCGGCCTCCTCCTCCTCCTCCTCTTCACCTTCTTCTTCTTCGTGTTGATGTTGCCCTCTCCCTCTCTATCACTAGTCTCACTAGTCTAATTTTCTGACATCTGCCATTATCGTTGAAATAAAAATGAAGGTAAAATATTTTTACAAAGGTTATAATTAATTTCAAGTTTTAACGTTCTCAAAAGAAATGTTAATAAGTTATATACAAAAACCAGCTGCCTATGTCATCCTGGTCTCACTCTTTGAAATCTTAATTTACAGTAGCGAAATTTTTAAAGCCTTTATTTGGTACTAACGCCACTCAAGACTCTCGTTATTGGAGAAAATTTATTGCTTGTTTAGCAAAAACAGATTGTAGCGACATAGCTTGTTGTTGTTGTTGTTGTTTTTTTAATTCAGACTTTATTGATTGCGATTATTCTATCCAATATAAATGGCCATTAAGGAAAGTATCTAAATCTTGTTTTGAAATATTATGATGGTTCATTTAACATGGTTGATATTTAAAGAGATTGAAAATATAATTGTTGCAAATATCTTTTAAAGTTTTCTCTTTTTGCATTTCAATGCGAAGAGTTGCTTTTTACTTAATAGTGGCGACGTTAGAGCATAGCAATGATTGTGTCCAGTTATAGACTATTAAAGTCAATGCTATTGAGCGCACATTTCTAATATTTTTCATCATTGTTAATGCATTCTTTAATTCAGTTATTGAGAGCTAAAATAAATGTATTTTATTTAACAAATATTGTTGATATTAATATTTAGTGTAATATTTCGACAGTTGGGATTGTCCCCCAAAGAGGCAAATGCCTAAGAGCTACTATAAAAGAAAATAAAATCTTGTAAACATTCCAAGGAGGATCTTTAGTTATGAAGCAGAAATACGTTTATACTTCATTCCAAGAAATTAATCCTTCTAGTAGGGTACAGGCAAGTAACAGAACCTGCGGTCATCTATTTTTACCCCTTTATCTGCACTTTTTAACCCCCCCCCCAGGTTTTTTAATCAAAAAATTGATTTTCTCGAATGTAGTAAATAGAAAATGTAAAAAACTCGTATCTTCTTTCCTTTCTCATCATTTCCGATTGAATGACATATCAAATGCCGTATGTTGCTATAGTTCTAATGACCAAGTGACTGCCACCCCCGCAATTCCGACCCCACTGGAACAATTTGGTCTAAAGTTCATATTAATGTAGAGCTTCCTTAGAGGAATCTGGATACAGCATTTCACTCCTTTACGTACCTAAATACCGCATAGATCTTTTATCCCCTCTGACTCCCACCTTCTTAATTACGATCCCAGTACACCAATCAAAACCAAACTAAATAGTGAAGGTGGACATGCCTATAGTAAGCTACATTCCGAATTTCAACCTTCTACCTCAAAAAATTTAGAAATTATGAAGGGGACAGACGGACATTGTAAAACAGCTCCATTCTTCCGCTACTTAATAGTATAGATTATGAGCAATTGAGCAATCGTACATTGACAAAGCGATTGTCGCGTGCGCGTCGTGCTCACTTCAACAATATTTAAAAGATAAACAGAAAATAACAGTGTATTCATTCTTAACAAATCGATTGTTATATGACATGACACTATCTTGGTATTCTTTACATTCACTCTTTTAGCATGTGAATTCGACCTGAAGGGTTCCTCGAAAAATCCTAAAAAGTTGATACAACCGAGCTAAAACCTTGATAGTCATATTTCCGAAAACAGAATTTGAAAAAGTTAATCCGTTTTCATATTATGTGCAAACGGCGGACGGCCGGCCGAATAAACGTACAGACAAAGCGTGCATTCTTATAAGTATTTTTTTATTATTACGACGTATATACAACTTTCACCGTATGAACTCATTGATGAAGGAAATTTGGTTTCTGAAATGTACATCTGTGTCAATAAAAATTGTCATGTGGATTAGTGTTTTCAGTGTTCCTTTAATTAATAACTTTCACCATGTTTGGGCCATGTTTGGTGGATGAAATCTTTTAATCAATATTTCAACCCCCTTCCACTAATCCGATCTTACTGAAATTTTGTACACATACGTAAAGTTGGTGACAATCAAAACAGGGTTTCTAGGAAAACCGTTGTTCGTTGTTTGAAAAAGTTTTATTCTATCTCTTGTTTTGCTAAAGCTCCGAATAAAAGGAGGATTCAAAGACTCCAAAAATCCTGCGCTTGTAGGAACGCAATAATAAACCAGTTGAGAATTAGCTGCAAAAAATGCATTTTTGAAATTCTGACTTCGAATTCTTTAAAATCATCAAAAAGTAGAACCGGAATATCTGAAAGACCGGCTCTCTTCCATTTCTTTCCAGGTTCATGAATCCATTTTCAAAAATGCAATTTTTTTGTGGACACATGCACAAACGCATAAATTTCAATAACCAAATTTTTAAATTCGTTGAAAATAAAACTACATGAATGTAGAAAAAATACACGTAGTCATCTATAATACATGCATGAATGTGTACAATCAATTAAAAAAATAATTTGTATTAAATTGGGCTTAAGTTTAAAGGAGTCTATTTATGATCAAAACAAAAATATTTTGATATGCTTATTTCAACTTCAATATAAGGACCACATACCAAGCAAAAATGTAACTTCATTTTTGAAGTTTTTGCCAATTGTTAAAATTAGGCACAGCCATCAAACACTCCATAATTCTGGTTGCTTTCTGTACATACTCTGTGGAAAAAGTTGCTGTTCATAGAATGTAAATGGCAGCTAATAAGTTCCCGAATCGAATAACACTATAATGATAGAATATATGGCAACGGCTCCCTAATTATCTTGAGATCTATCGATGCTACCTTACATGGAAACACCGTGTTGTTTTAGAATGTTTTTGTGTCCGGTCGTCGCATTCGATTTGATGTCCTAAATTGTTATAAAATGTGTTCCTTTGAGAAACCCTTTTATAGAGAAGGGTAGAACCAAAAGTTACTCGTAACGAAATCTGGGGGAGTATCATGGTTGAGTGATGACGAAATTGTTTTATCGTCGAGGAACTGCTACACAACAAGGGATGTGAGGCTCGGTGCGTTATCGCAATGCAGAAATCACTCTTCTTATCATTTTTTGCGCCGCTTCATTTGAACTGCATTACACAGAAATGACCAATAACCGTTTGTCCAAGAATTTATGGTTCATCAAACCGTCGATGTTAAGAATGCAATGAACATCACTTTTTCCATTGGATGTGACGAGATGTCATTTCTTTGATCTTTTGTGTGCCACTCTAATAACTATACTTTTCGTTTCCGTGTCGTAAGCAAACATCCTTTACCATTGACTAGTGATGATCTTTTTGAGAAACGTCGGGTCCTAAATACTTTTCTCAAATGGTTCGTTGCCGACCATCATATGACATTCTTGACAGCATCAGCGACTCGAACAGTGTCACATTTTGTCGCTAGGAAGTGCTAAATTCTGCTGTTTGAGACTGAATTTTGAGACACCGTTTAAACAATGGAGAAAGGCAAATGGTCAGGCTTTCTCTTATCATTGTAGGCTATGTTCAGACTTTTCCGCGTAGGGCAACACCACTTATATAAAGAAGGCCTGCATACTGAAACGTCATTTATTGTTA
>JAHWFO010007936.1:1036945-1074151 GCA_023313115.1 Rhysida immarginata | reverse complement strand
ACGGAAACGTCATACATTGTTACCTCACCTACGATAGGGTATGTAATAGAGCATATTGTTAATGGTAGTTTTTCCTTTCGTTGGATAGATTATAGGCGGTATTGTCCTAACGCGGAAAAGTCACCTAACCATAGTAGCCCGACCATCAATCCAACCTTTATTGTTTTCAACAAACGAAAAAAATACTGATTGTTAAAATTCAATATGGAAACAGTAAAGGTTACATTGTTACTCAACTACAACGGTCAGGTGACTTTTCCGCGTCAGGGCCTGTCGTTGGCCTCGGTATCCAGTGTATGTCTATGTGATAAAAATTTGTCATTGATGTTTTAGTTTGATTTTTTTATAATTATATGAAATTAGGTAATTTTTATACTAGAAATTGTCGTTTTAAAATCAGCACAATGTGATTGCATGGAGATAATTAGTTACTGTAGTACAACTTCCGAGTAAAAGTGCGGCTTTTCGGAAATTTTATTATTTATTGGGTGGTAATTCAGAGAAATGGGCTTACCTAAAAAATAAAAAATTGGCGAGCATCATTTCATTTTACATATAAAAACACAAATATTACTTTACATAAACTGATATTTTTTATCGACAGATCACGTTACCGAATATAAAATTTTTTATTATTATTATGCATGGAGATAAGTGAGGACGGAAATACCAGTTCATCACAATGGATCAAAGAGATTCTAAGACATTGTGATCATATCATAAACCAAGATTTTGCACATTACCATTTTTTTTAGCTTCATTCAGGTATACAGCAATTGGTAAATTGGTGAACATTACCATAGCTGCATTTTGATTAAGATGTTCCTATTCCTTTCTTCAAAGTTGAGTATTATTAAATACAGTATATTGATGGACAAGATTGTCATTTAAGAAGATATTTTGGATCTACAATATTGAAATTGTCCTTCACAGAATAGCGGCAATAAGGAAGTAGTTATGTCAGTTGGTGAGTAACTGTAGTTACTTAATTCACCAGACAGTGAATCTAACTATATGACAATGGTTTTTTAACCGGAATGATAATGTAGAAGACCATTAAATGCATCGGGAAGTTCTGAAATTATTTGTAATTTTCCATGACTGTACAATGTCGTATTATTGTTGTCATATATATATGGAACAGAAGTATATGGCTTAGCAATACAACGCAATGTATAAAACTTTAATCAGGAACTGTATAGATTTACAGTTGATAAATTCTATATTGGAACAGCAATACTGTGATTATTATTCAACATTGATACTGCAATTATATTATGCAATTTTAAACCCTACTGTGGTGTTATTTGATTGTAAACATTTCAGTTGTAGGAATATTACGAATCGTATTATACAGGGTGTCCAAAAAATCTGGTAACATGGCAGATATCTAAAAGCTGCCAGGTAGGCGAGATCTGATGAGTATGATTTGTAGGTAATAGGGGGGGGGAATTCATTGCCGCACTCAAATTTGACTTTGACCCCCAAATTTAAGATCATCCATTTGCTAACTCGAAAACTATTAAAGATAGAGAAAAATTTCCAATTGCTTCCCTGTAGAACAACACCACATTAATCTAAAAACAATTCTTAATCACACCCTCCGCTTGCAAGATTTTGAGAAAATGGGCGAGAAAGAGTGTGCTTCCCCTTCCCCTTCCCAACGGTTGACCATGAGTGCATCTTTCTCGGCCATTTTCTCAAAATCTTTCAAGGCCGATTAGGAAGCCTTTTTTTACTTAAGTGTTTATTTGTATGAGAATAGCACGCATATTCATGGAGATGTAAATGTTTCTTTAAAAAAATAGAAATTTTTTGGAAAGTTTTTTGTTATACCATGCAGGTTTTTCAACGCAATGCACTGCTATTTTCAGGAAACTTGCCAAAATACAGTAGAGACAACACCCTGGAATCAGAATATTGAAATATTCAATATCTGATTAAATATGATCATTTTTACTAAATAAAGTTTAACTGCGCGTGCGCAAGCGTTTCCAACATGTTTTTGCATAAGTTATTAGCCAAATGTATAGAGCTACATTTTTAAAAAGCCCCAGCAAATTCAGAAAGATATCGCCGATAGAATGAGTTAAATTTCAGTTGCTCTCAAAAATAAACAATTTTATTTTTGGACCGGAAACCGGTATCAACTTCTTCCCTTTAAGTTGATATGAAAGCATATTGAGTTCATATCAGCTTAAGGAGAAGAAGTCGATACCGATCTCCGGTCCAAAACTAAAAATTCGGAGAATGCCCTTTATCGTTTTGTTTAATTTTGAGAGCAACTGAAATTCAACTAATTCTATCTGTGATTTTTTTCTGAATTTTCACGATATTTGCTTGGGCTTTTTAGGATAGTAGCTCTATACATTTGGCTAATAAATTATGCATAAAACATTTCTGTAACGCTTTCGCATGCGCAGATAAACATTATTTAGTAAAAATGCTCTTATTTCATCAAATATTAATATTTTTATATTCTGATTGCAGGGTCTTGTCTCTATTGTTGTGTGTCAAATTTACTGAAAATGACATTGCATTGGGTTGAAAATCGTCATGTTATAAACAAAAAAACTTACAAAAAATTTCTATTTTTTTAAAGAAACCTTTATATCTCCATGAATATACGTGCTATTCTCATACAAATGAACAGAGATAAGTAAAAGAAGCCTCCTAATCATATGCAACAGCTACAACGCATTTCATTTATTATTTTTTACAGGGTGATTACAAACATTATTTTTTTTTGTTCAATTTTTTACTGGTCCCCTATTTGCCTTTGGGACAAATCTTTCGCTGAAATATATGAAGTTTTACATGTATTTTATACCCTTGAAGTTTCAGGATTATTCGTCAAGTATTTTTCTAGATATTCGACAAACGTCTAAATCGAAAGGTGTTCCTGTTATTTTGTCCACCCCCTATATAATGCTTGACTATTACAACTCCGTTTGATATGTTAAGAGTTAGAGATATATACATAATACATTGGATATAACACTGGTCAACAACATTTTTGCTACTTGGGAAAATATAGACTAATTTGTGTGTGCTGATTCCAAATCTGAACTCCAAATTTCGCTATCACGTCAGGATCTCGAGTTATACTGTAGAAGCTACCATTGTTTAAATTTGACAATATGAGACTATTTTACATAACTGAAACTTAAGAAATATTATTTTACTTTAACATTTAAAATAGCTTAGATTTCATAAAAATATTTCCATACAGTAGATGAAGATAAACCATTTATTCAATAATGTTTTAAAGATTTGCTCTGGCGCTTGTGCGTAGCATTAGTTTCCCTGTTAAGAAACCAGCAAAAATCACCCATTACACTTGGATCGAAACGGTTCTTGATATCTTGTCTCCATTAAATTAATTTCTTGGTGAAATCTTTCGCCACGTTCTCATTACTAAGTGCCCCTAAGTCCAGCGGGAAGAAGTCCAGATAACTTTACATCCTGACGTGATAGAGAAGTTTGGAGTTCAGATTTGGAATCAGCACACTCAAATTAGTTTAGAAATCTGCATTTGTCAAAGTAGCTGAGAAAAAGTATTTTTTGTTGACCAGTGTATTAATTGGTATTTTGTGAAATATTTGTCTTGAATTGATTTAGTAATTATTGGATATTAAACCTTTCTCAATCTTTTGCTGCTTTTGTCTATTTCTTTATTCCATGAGCTGAATTATAGAACCTGGTTGATATCTTAGGTGCGTGGGATGTCACTCTATGTGTACACCTACGTTCAACGACTATTGAACCACACGATAGATAATTAAGAATAATCCAAGCAGAATATTTAATCTTTTTATAAATTTTTATAGTATTAAAAATATTAATAATGTCGCAATCCGGTCTTCTGAATATCGTACTCGGACTGTTAATCCTTTACTCCGAGTTTTTGACAATTTCTCTGATACTTGAGTTCTTATTTTGCTTAATAAATGATGTTTTAATTTCTATTTTCTTTTTAATTTTATTATTCCTTTTTTTCATAAGCCATTGGTTTTTTCATTAAGCTCAATGTCCCCTTAACAGCATATTCTTAACCTGTTTACAGTCATCTTTTTAAGCTTTTCCCCTCCATGCTTTTTTTTTTTTAATTCGACAATGCAAGTATAAATCATCGGTTAAGTACGACGGGGAACACCTCAGCCAACGTGCGCGCTGTAATTTGGTGCTCGGCCGCCAGGGGAGATTTATTGTGTGGATAATGGCCGATGATTCATCCTCCGGCTCAATGTTTTTCGAACTCCAGAACTTCTCCTCTCTGTCGCCGCGCCATATTAATAAAATCTTAATCACCACCTGAAAATTGTTACGAGCTGCTTTGGAAGAGTGATTTATCTTCAAAACATCATTTTCTTATTCGACCAATGCTTGATCCTGGAGAGGAAAAATTAATAACACTAAAAGAAGAAATAACCATCTTTCAACAACTTAAATCTAATGAAAGAAGCTAAATTTTAGATTTAATATAGACGTGTCCACTGCGAAATAAATCAACGTTAGCAAAAAAACATATGCGCTTAATTTCATCTTTTACTCAATTTATTTTTTTCTATTTAGTTTCTTTAAACTTACTATAACTTAAGAAAGCTTCATTTCATTTCCGTTAATAATTATTACCCCTTCCCCTGGAAATGTTTTATTTACCTTAAACTAAACTGATCAGTCGTCCCCCATTAAGGAAACTTGTCCTACATTTGAAGTTCGTACCTGCATTATTATAATATAATTATAATGTTAAGTAATAAATTATCGTATTTTGCATTTAATGTACCATGTGTAGATCACCTTAGTTATAATAAAAGATTGTGCCTGAAGTTATTTTTTTAATCGTAAATACCACCCATGTGACAAGAAAACATCTGGTAACCTTATTTAAACAAATATCTGGACTACAAAAAATATAAGAAAATTATGGCATTCAATTTTAGAATACAGAAAATAAAATATTCATACAGAGTGGGCCAGAAAAAAGGATTCATGAAAATTTTCTAAGTTCAATGGGTAAGGTCCAATAGGGTTCAGTCATCAGTAAAAGGAAACGTAACATGAGACGTGTCCATTCAAAAATAGGAGATGATGGTTTATTGAAAAAAACTCTTTCAACCATAATTTCACGAAAGAAAAAATTACATTGTTGCAACAAAGGATTGACAATTACAGGTGATTAAGTACTAAATCACCCCCATTGGACTATACCCATCGAACATAGAAAATTTTCATAAATCCTTTTTTCTGGCCCACTCTGTATGAATTTAAACTTCATTTTTTATCAAAAGTTACATATTAATCTATCTTTCTAAATAAAATGAAAAAACACGAATTGATTTATTTTTGAAAAATTTCGTTAATCAATATCAAAAGATTTTTATTTGGATTTTTACTATCTTTATTAAAATTAGAAAATAAGAATCATAAACATAATGTAATGAATTTCATAATTTATAATAGGTAAAATTCCTTATTTAGGATTTAATTTGATTTTTTTTTAATTTTTGGCGCGTTTTTTAAAATAATCGATATAGCTACTATAGTAAAAAACTATGACAATATATTTTTGGCTTTTAACAATATATTGGAAATTAACAATCAGTGTTTTTTCGTTTTTTCGAAAAAATGAAGGTTGGATTGTTGTTAGGCACTATGGAAGTTAACAATTTATAAATAAGATATTTACTGTAAATAAACGTACTCTCAGGCTCCGTTTGAAATCTAAAGAACGAAAGGTGCTTTACACCATGACGTTGGGCACAAATTTTTACAGCACACCGCTGACCAGACATGCCTTAGTAAAACAATCTGACAAGTTATATGATGGTTTTCGCTCCTCGATTTGATCGTTGCTAAACTTTGAACATCTAGCGAAACTTATAATCGAAACTATGACGTCGTCGTCGTTGTTACAGCGCCATCTGAACATATCCGATGAAACACCCAAGACTCCGTATTACATGAAAATTAAGTAAATGACATGTCTCCTTATTGAAAGTCTCTGCTCTGCACGGACCAACAATATTTATCTCATGACCAACAATGCAAATAAAAGTTTGTGCAAAAATAAGTATCAACAATGGTGTCAACACGCAATGCACCAACACTATGCAAGGATCAACAATATATGTCTCATGACCAACAATGCAAGGCAAAGTTTGTGCAATATAGAATTCAATGCATAGAATTCCTGTTATTCAGGCTTTTCTTAGAACAGAGAATTCTTAGAACTTAACAATTTCTTGAAAATCTTTAAAAATGATCAGTAACTGGAGATAATGGAGAGTTAGCAGACTATTGAGAAAGAGTGGAAAGACGACAGAGGAAGCACTCCTTTAGCTCCGTGCTGTATTGAGCAAATGGTAAGCAAGTAAATAGAAGAATCGGCGACCGCTAGACTACACAAAGTGATGAATGGCCAATTTTTGCTTCAAGACATCGAAAGAAGAGTTGGAATTGCAACAATATCAAGTGTACATCTAAAGTAAGATTACGTGGCTAAGAAATTATTTAGACTAGCAGTGGAGTCCTCGGAGAGGTCAATCCATTTTCAGCCTTTAAAAAATTTGTTTTCGAATTTTCATTAAGAATTTTTACTGTATTAATTCTAAGCGTTTTCATGTGTTTATTTTTAAGATATTGCAAAATTTAATCCAAAAAAAAAGTCCGAGTCACGCCGGGGTTATCAACCTAGCTAATTTGGTAGCACATCAGATCCAAACATTTCATAAAAATACATTTTGACTATATTCTGTAGGAATGTGTATATTTTGGAAACTGAGATACTGATAATGCGATGATTGAACGTTTGTTTCCGAGAATTATTAATAATGAGCATAAAATGATGATGCAGTGACAGAACATTAATAAGGCAGAGTCTATTGATGAGGCAAAGGAGTCACGCGTGTCTCCCTTGAGCTCCCAATCAAACGCCCAGACGACTGGTAAAAATTTATGTGTCTGGAAAGGAAAGAGAAAGATCGAGTATTGATCAGAGAAACTGCAACTACAACTGAAAAAGCTATACGGGCATTTGAAACATCTGAGCAACGGGAGTTTTGAATAGAGCAAGAGGGTATAAGATCTTCTACGTCAAGGGCAAGAAGAATTTTAGTCTAAAATATCTGGTGATGCTCTGCAGTGGTGAGGCAAGTCAAGAAGAGTTTAGATAAAGTCCCGGTATATCACCTAGAATTCCTGTTTTTCGTATTTTTCGTAGAATGGATAGTGCCTTTGCTCTGTGTTGTATTGATTGAGTTATTATTTAACCAGTTGGGAGTTTTAATTTAATTTTTTGAGATTGTTCTGTTTGGGAGTGTAATTATATTGGGCAAAGCCTGGTACCTCTGCTAGTATTAAATAGATTAGAATGTGAACAAAGTACAGGGTGGTTATAAAATAACGTGAGGTATCCAGAGCCCTCTAGCGAGTAAAGTAATGGACGAAACATAAACAAATTTGATGGGCGTACGTAGTGGACCATGGGATTTCGATTTCCATAGTACCAAAAATTAGTACCAAAAGTCACCACCAATAAAATTTTGACGCACTTTACCGAATAAAATGCATTAATTTGCATAAACGCGTTCCGTGTAGCGATCATGAGTAAAAAAGGAAAGGCTGGGGGAATTCTCATCATTCTGAGGCCAACTGCTTTTCGATGGCTCTTATCTTACGGGACCGTGCTTTGTTATTCAGGTTGTATTATCAGCGGAACGAGAATGCCACTGCTGCCGTTCGTGAATTTCGGTGGTTAAATTTGCGAAAAGGACCGATGAGCATAACAAAGTTACGAAACATGATTCAACGATTTGAAGAAACTACAGGAACCAGGCCGGGGACGCAAAGCGGTTAGTCAGCAACAAGTTGAAGAAGTTGCAACTGCTGTTGTCGAGCAGGAGATGACGAATGTGCATGGTATCAGCCGTGCTCGGGCTGTATCCGGCACACGCAGAAACCCTACTTCAACGGTGCGGAAGATTTTTCAATTTTTTAGCACGCATGCAAGTTGATGGTACATGGCCGTGGCAGATTTTATGGAGTGACGAAGCACACTTTTATTTGAATGGTGGTATTAGCAAACACAACTGCCGCATTTGGGCTGCCAATAATCCGCACGGTTGTGTGCAAGAGCCTCTCCACTCGCAAAAGTCACAGTGTGGTGTGGCTTTACAGCATTTTTGATCATCGGTCCTTACTTTTGCGAGGAAAATCGTGCAAGTGGACCAGTGACCTGTACCATTACTGCTGACAGGTATGCCGATATAGTACGGAACTTCATGGTTCGACAACTGCAGCAACGAGGATATCTCAATTCGACCACATTCATACAGGATGATGCCCCACCCCACATTGGAGAAAGGTACAGCGTGTATTGCGGCAACATTTCTCTGACAGCAGTCATTAGTCGTGCATTTCCTACGGTATGGCTACTGAGGTCACCCGATCCTTGTGACTTTTGGTTGTTGTGTATCAAGGATATGTCCCCGATATCGCAACGTGGAAAGATCGAATAACGTTACAGGTGAGACAAATTAATTCTGATATGTTGCGAGGCGCCGTGGAAAATGTTGTGCATCGTATAAAGTTCTTGAAGTGCATCACGATGGTGGTCATATTGAACCTCATTTGTAAGTTAACAATCATTTGTTGTTAATTAAATTTATGTGTGCTTTGTCGTGTGGCATTTAATCATTCAGTATTCACGGTAATACGTTTTTGCAGCCACAAAATTTTATTAGTGGCGATTTTTGGTAATAATTTTTATTTTTTTAGAAATCGAAATCCCATGGTTTATTACTGTATGTACGCCCATCAAATTCGGTTATGTTTCCTCCAATACTTTATTCGCTAAAGGGCTCTGGATACCTCACGTTATTTTATAACCACCCTGTATAAGGAGCCCACAAAAAATATCCTTATTGATTCGAATGTACATTTGGAAAGATCGAGAATTTTTACATAATTCGAATGATATAATATTTTTTTATAGAAATCAATGATATATATTAAAAAATAAAAATAAACGAACAGAAAATAAACAGCAAAATCATTTTATGATTCGTTGATTAGGGGCATCCAATCAGCCACTGACACAGGACTTCTTCGCTATTCAGTAACTGAGTGGATAATCCTCTGTTGACAATTTCAACAGACTAAAGGAAACTTAACAATCTACGGGGTTGTGCATAACCTTTTGCTAGGGGTCTGCGACTTAAACCGCAGCGTTGTAGCACACTCTTATGACGCTTCGGCAGAGAGTAGTTCATTGTGCGTCTATTGGTATCAAACAAATATGGCTGGTTTAATAAATGACAGTGAAGAGCAGCGTTTCATGGATAGAGTTCGTGCAAATGCATATCGAGAGGCAATGGAAGCAGGTGCGTCTTTTATTAATCGCAAATGGGTTGCGAACAAGTTAAACCGATCGGATAGATGGGTGACGGACAATTGGAAGAAAGGTTATAATAACTGCCATGCCGAATTTGCTGAGGGTAGGCCCGAGAAATTATCACAGGAAAGCAAAAACATCATTGCTAATAACAGTGGCAAAAGACGTCGCAGCTGTGTCAACGTTGCACAAGAAATTAAAGCCAAGCGTGGAAAAACAATTTCTCGTTCAACGGTTCAAAGACATCGTCAGCGTGCAAACATCAAGCCATTCCATGTTATTCCGAAATTGGTATTCTCGAGACCTTCTAATGGGACACCTGACATCTGTGCTGAAGGACATGGAGTACGATACTGCTCTGTTTGAGACACTCCTCCGCTCCTACCCGAACCGGATGCCTGTTGTTCGAGAAGCAGGTGGTGGCCATACAAAATATTGATGTGATAAAAGCAGAAATAAACGTACTTTTTGATTATCAACCGCAGAACATTCCACTTAGTTTTGTTTATTTTCCAGACCCCTAGCAAAAGGTTATGCACAACCCTATAGTATATTTCGTAGAATGAATATTTCAAATACATCCGGATTATTCACTAAACTACAGGGTGTCCCCTCGCTCTCTGCACCTGGTTTTCACTTATAGAAATCAAACTTAGTCACTATAACTTGAACGAATTTGTTATTTTATTCTAATTATACGGACGGAATGTTTAGACAATATTCGGTGACAAACTGACGCTGTGACTCCTGATATTTTGTCGCTGCCTTCCGTAACAAGGAGAGGCCTGTGCAGTTTAGGCTTGATGCTAATGGCGATCATTTCCAACACTTGCTGTGAGGTCACCACGCTTTTAAAACATCAAGACCGTAGCAAATTTTATTAAATTATGACAATTTCTATTAACAGCGCACGATACTGCACGAGTCACATGGTACACGCAATTTTCTGCGGTTTCATGTATTGGACAACGCGATCTTGAGTGTGGTGTAAATTTATTCGTAGGTTAGTTTTTAAAAGTGAATTTAATTATGTTAAGACAACAATTAGAGCTTCATAAATTAAAACAGGTATTTTTCTTTCAAATTCACTAGAATTATAAAAGCGAAAGGAAGTTATACATTTTAAAAATTCACTTTTGCTGGTGTCTTCGGCGATCCAATTTTATTGGTTTCGAATTTCATTGCTTTCGATTTTGTCCCATGAGGGCAGTATTAAATACGGTTATCACAAAGCTTGCAAATATTAGCTGATATTTCAAAATGAATATGAAGCGGTAAAAGAGGACCATTTGATTTTTGTTTATTGAGCAAGAACATCAAAATAGCAAATAAAAAAGTTAAATAAAGTAATCCGACTATCCAAAGGAGATGCAAACACAATTATCGTGAATGAGTAGCAAGTGGCATATTGGTGGAGATGAACAGAAGCATATCAAACAGGTCAAGAGTGCCACACATTGACTGTTCAGTAGGGTGTATGGTCACCTTAGACTGCCAAAATACTGACATCGATGAGGTATGGACAGGAATACACTAACTGAGAAATTTTCACCTAATATCTGGTCGAGCCCTCTGGAGCGCAGCGATACGGCGTGGAAATGAGTCTGCAAGTCCCTGGTACACTTCCAGAGGCAGATGACACCACACATGCTGCAGAGCGATAGCTAATTGCTGTCTTTTCTTGGTTAGAGGATCCAGCGCACGAAGCATGAGTTCTACGGCTCCCAGATATGCTTGATAAGGTTCATATAAGGCTTCGGACTGACCAATCCAGTCGTTGGACTTCCCCTGCATGCTCTTCGAACAATTCTCGGGCGACATTGGATGGTTTGCCAGACGTTTTTCCAGTCCATCCCAAGCATTGACGAGATGCGTACGGTGGAACATTACATTATCGTTCATGAAAAGAAAGTTTTTTTCCAACTGCTCCAGCATACGGTAACAATGCAGGCTGCAGGATCTCATCTCGATATCTGACAGCAGTGAGCGATCCATTTCTGATGACCTGGAGGTCGGTACGACCACCAATGCTGATGCCAGCTCACATCATGTGTCCTATACCACCAAAGGAATCTCCTACTCGCACTAAACTCGGATTCTCCCGTGTTCCTTGTTCATACCAGATTAGGACACGATAATTGTGAGGCTGCAAACTGGACCTTGGCTTATCAGAGAAGAGGACATTTGACCACTCATCACGGAACCAATAACGATCCCCATCACTTTACCTTCTACAAGTTCTCCGGTGTTCAGTAGATTACGGAATGCATATCATTGATCGCCGGTCATACAGTCCAACACGATGGAGCCGATTTTCTATGGTCTACGTGCATATCCGCGTCCACTGGCAGAAAGAAACTGTCCCTTGCATGGTAGTGGTCATCTTTTTCTGTTGTGACAGACGGGTTGTCTTCTTCGTAATCACGCTGTGGGATGTTCCAAGTTTTGCTGCTATTGTTGTCTATGTTTGACTAGCTTCAAGACGTCCTATGGCTCTCTAGGCTTCGGATTCGGACAAATCGTATTGCAAAGGTATTGCAAGATCCAGGACATTCAGGTTGTGCACTTTGATGATCAGGAAAAGTGCAGATACTCCCTGCTTTCAACCTTTTTTTTTTGGTGCATCTTGACCACCAAAATGAAAGTTTGGTTTTCCATCTCATTTGCATAATCGGACAAGTTTCTTTGACTTGTCATTTGCTTTTCTGAAAGGCTGCGTTTCTGATATTCTTTAATAAAAAAACTCAAACGCTTCGTTTTTTCATTGCTTCATATTCATTTTGACATACAGTATTACCCGATTTTTTTCAGCAGTGCATATAATTCCATGTTCTTAAACAGTACTAGTTATTTAATGCAAGCATAATTTGATCAGTGATTTAACTTTCATTATACAGGGTGAGTCAAAAGTCTCACTACATCCTGTTTTTTCGAAAACCTTGGAGAAATTGGGAAATCTGAATAGTGCAGTAAGGTATGGGTGAGGTGGTCTATCTTTTACGGTATAAACCGAACATGGCCGCCATCTTGAAATCGGCCATCTTGAATCTAAGTAATTTTTTTAAATGTAAAGTGGGTCGTGTGATATATCAAATAACATCAGCATTTTCTGACAATTTCATTTCTGTAAATAGATTTGAAGTAGCAGTTATGGTTCAAGAGTTACAACACATTTTGTTTGGAATTATAGGCTGGACTGTTCTCCATAGAGGACAGTCATTTAATGTGTTCAACATGGTGTTACTCTTTGTCAAGGCACATTTGAAGGCGCTGAATCTAATCGTCATGCATTCGCAGAAGGATTTCCGCAGAAATGCTGGCGCACGTTTCTTCAATGCGTTGCTGGAGATGGTGTCTGTTTCTGATTTTCTCTGCATATACGAGTTGCTTTAAATGACCCCACAGATAAAAGTCAAGTGGTGTGAGATCAGGTGATTTGGTGGCCATTCCATAGCACCACGTCAGCCAATCCAATGATCAGGAAATTGAACATCTAACCACTGACGAACATCTGCACCGCAGTGTGATGGAGCCCATCCTGTTGAAAGAAAGAGGGAAAGCTGCCATCTTCATTCAGAAGTGAGGGAAACACAACTTCTTGCAGCATTACAGGTAGCGTTGAGCATTTAGATTCTGGTCAATGAAAATGGGTCCAATTACACGGGTAACCCATATTCCACACGAAACCATAACCTTCACGTCACCAACTACCTTGGAAGGTTCCATCCCGTGTGGATTATGGTCACTCCTATACCTGTGGTTGTGACGGTTGACTGCACTACTGACATAAAAATTTGCCTCATCATTGAACAAGATACCTTGTGCAAAAGAGGGATCTTGTCGATGTTGCTCTAGGGCCCACGTGCAAAACTACATACGTCAGTCTGGGTCATCCTCTGCTAGATGCTGGAGTATCTGAATCTTGAATGGATGCCATTGATGAGCATGAAAGATTCGTATGATCGATGACTGGCTGATTCCACATTCTGTTGACAAACGTCGTGTACTGCGTTGTGGGCTCCTGACGAAGGACGCCAAAACTATTCTTGAGGTTGTCTCCTCAGTAGCACTTATTGGACGGCAACTACGTGCCTTGTCACCACAGTTCCCGTTTCTCGGGATTTCTTAATTAAGCAGCTGACAGTGTTGTGTGAAATTGGAGGTCTTTCTGGGTATAGGCTGTTAAAATCTGCAGCTATGACACGGAAACTTTGTTCTCCAGACATCAAAATGACCTTAATTCTCTCCTCAATGGTCAAAGCCATCTTCAGTTACCTGCTACAAAATGAATCAAAATGGGTTGTAACTTTTGAACTATAACTGCTACTTCAAATCTGTTTACAGGAATGAAATTGTCAGAAAATGCTGGTGTTATTTGATATATCACACGACCCCCTTTCCATTAAAAAAATTGACTTAGATTCAAGATGGCGGCAATGTTTAAAAACATACCGTAAAAGATAGACCATCTCACCCATACCTTACTGGAATATTTAGATTTCCCAGTTCTTGCAAGGTTTTCGAAAAAACAGAGTGTACTGCGGCTTTTGACTCACCCTACAGGGACAACTGCCACCCGGATAATCGCCACCTAGGATAATCGCCACCTAGGATAATCGCCACCTAGGACAATTGCCACCTAGGATAATCACCACCTAGGACAATTGCCACCTAGGATAATCGCCACCTAGGACAATTGCCACCGAGGATAATCGCCACCTAGGACAATTGCCACCCAAAATGCTCCACACAAGAGCTCTAATTTATTTAGAATATTTTACTTTATATTTTGAACGAAGTTTTAAACTGAAAACTTGAAATTTCAAATTACAATACAAGATATGAAAAATAAAATTCTTTCACGTAGAGTGTAATAGAGAGATTTAGTGACAAAAATGTTGAGGTAAATATAAACGTTTTAAAAATAGAGGCCTTACGCTTCATACAGAGAAAACTAACATCTCCAAGTTTTCACTAAAGGAGATAAAACGAATAATCCAATTCAGATATTGGGCATCAGTTTTATCTCAACTTACGTTTTAATGTTATGATTGACAATTTAATCAGTATCTTGCGTCGTTAAATTTATCTTGTCAGAAGATTAAGAACTTTTTCCGCCGTGAAACAATTATCTCAATATATTAATGTGGCCATTGTCCCAAGTCTTGCTTATGGAGCAGTATTTTGGTCATCCATATCGAAGGCGAACATTAAACGCCTAACAATAGCTTATAACACCATCATACGAGTTGCCTTTAAACTTAATAAGCTGGATTCGGTCACGCAGGCGTGTTTTCGTCATAAATTACCAACTATTGAAGTCATTTATAAAGTTGCACTCCTGACTGAATTGCAGTGCGCCATTCGCTATGAGAACCATCCTGCAAATTTTGTTAGAGACTGGTCTAAAACAGGTGATAGAGTACGACAAACTCGTCGTTACCAGTTCGAGCTTCCTTTTCAGACGACAACGTTTTTATCTAGTACGTTTCATTAGTGCAATATCCCTTTGGAACAATTTACCTTTTACTTTACGGAGTATGCTGCCCTTTGTACTTACCACAAGTGTATCCTGTCTAGCTATCATTTTAAACGTAACCTGAAGAAATATATAATTAACGAGTAGTTGTCTTGGTTTGACTTGTGTAATTCTTAGTGTCCTTTGTTCACCATTAGGGCTTAGTTTAACCCTTACTAAATCTGTCGTCTTTTAAATCTTATAGACAGTGTGCTTTTTATCGTTGTAATTGAGTTGTATGTACAAGGTGATTATAATTAAAGTCCCTTTGTAAAAATGCTATAAAAAAACAACCATGAGTCCGAATGACTTCAAATTTGGACTGAGCATTCTTGAAGAAGGGGCATTTGATATGGATAAGAAAAAAAATAGTTCCAAAATTTATCACTAGATGGCGCTGTAAGCGGCATATTATGCCTAGGAGGATTTGTACTATGCAAATTGAAAGATACGCATGCGCATGAGACATTGCATGTGTTATAAAAACGCAGGCCTCATGGTGTTCTCGTCATATTTGTATCTCAGCAGCTTGCCATGGGTCTGTCAATGAAGGATCGCGCTCTGCTTGTGAAGCTCTTTTACAAGAATGGCGACTCTGCCATAGCAGCTTTAAAGAAATTTCGGGTATTAAAGGGAATGAAAAAAGGATGTGGTCCGATGTCTGCAAAGGCTCTGAGGTGTATGATTAAAAAATTCGAAGCGACAGGTTCTTTTGCAGTGAAATCTGGCAGAGGGAGGAAAGCAGTTGCTTTGACGTCAGTAGAAGATGTGGCTGAAGCATTAGAGGAAGGGTCGAACAGTGGTGTGCAAACGTGCAGTGCACGGGGAATTGCCCGAACTTTAGACATGCCTGTGAGCACGGTCAATAAAATTTTACGCAATATCCTGCATTGTTATCCCTATAAAATTACCCATGTTCAGGAGTTACTTCCTGCTGACCTGCCAATTAGACACACGTTTGCTTTAGAATTTCTAGCTCGCATGGAAGTGGACAATGAATGGCCATGGAACATCTTGTGGACAGACGAAGCCCATTTTTATCTCCACGGCGTTGTCAATACACAAAATTGCAGGATATGGGCAACGGAAAATCCTTTCGCATGTGTTTCAATACCGCTTCATTCTGCAAAGGTAACTGTGTGGTGCGGGATGACAGCATCATTGATTATAGGGCCATTTTTTTTCGAGGAAGTGGGTCCTGCGGGTCCCGTTACCTGTACAGTCAATGGTCAACGGTATGCGTGTCTTTTACGCAACCAGGTAATTCCAACACTTCAACAGCATGCATGCGTGGATAGAATAATTTTCATGCAAGATGGCGCTCCTCCGCACATTGCAAAGCCAGTGAAGCAACTGCTGAAGACACATTTCGGAGATGATAGAATTATCAGCCGTCATTTTCCGAGAGCCTGGCCTGCAAGATCACCGGACCTCAATCCTTGTGACTTCTGGCTCTGGGGTTACCTTAAAAATCATGTGTTCAGTGGCCCAGTTGCAAATTTAGCGGAATTGAAGGCTCGGATTACGCACCACGTTCACAACGTGACCCCGGAGACAATCCTTATGCTGTTTATCGGTTAAAACTTGTGGAGGAAAATGGTGGACAGCATATTGAACATGTCTTGCGCAAGTCCCGAGATAATTAATAGGCGTTTCCATTGTTGCTTTTTATGCGGTTTTTGGCCCAAGGACAATTAAAAACCGATTTTTCCCATCCGATGTGGTACGACCTTGCCGTGGTGGATGGGCTTTGCACTAACAGTGCCACAACTGTTAAATGACTTGAAAGTCATGTTTTCCATCATCAAACCCGAAGCAATCATGTTCATTGACCGGTACAGTTGATTTTTTGCTAATACTGTACTGTATAATAAAAAAAAAATCATGTTTAACTTGTTTTAGTGTCAATTGCATTCCTTGACCAACTTTAATGTAAAAACATCATGCCATAAACAACTCATGCCAAAGCCGTCGTATTTCAATTCAAAATGTCACTTCTAGCTGAATCCGCTTCCGTTATGCCGCTTACAGCGCCATCTAGTGATAAAGTTTGGAACTATTTTTTTCTTATCCCATATCAAATGCCCCTTCTTCAAGAATGCTCAGTCCAAATTTGAAGTCATTCGGACTCATGGTTGTTTTTTTATAGCATTTTTACAAAGGGACTTTAATTATAATCACCTTGTATGTGCTTACATTAAAAAAATAAAGAAAGAAAGAAAGAAAGAAAATAAAATCTTCGGGGAGGGGCGGTGCAAAATGTGTTTATTTTGTGCTGAATTCTTCATTAAACCCCATTCCTCGTTTTCAATTACATAAAATTATAGCATACAGGGTGAATACAAAAAGTCTGAACCCCCCTTTTATTTTTTGAACCGAAGCAGATATATCAATTTTGATGAATCCAGTGAATAGGAAGTTGTGGGTGGCCTATCCCATGGTGCACTTTTCATCATCCCAAATATGCAAATTAGGACACATTCAAAATTTATCTCAAAAACCGTAAGGGATAGAGAAAAAAATCCAAATTCAAACTTCTTCAGCATAAAAAACAAACAAAACAAAAAAATATCATCCAAATCGGACCAACCAATCACCCACAATCACGTGGTGAACTGTTTGTAGCTTACAAACAGTCACACTGCACAAGGAAAACTGAATGTTGATATTTCCACCACGTAAAGCATGCAAATCAAAAAATTAACATAAATTACCATACTCACATTCACTTTCATGTGCGGCTTGTTTCAGCACACAGAAGACAGAACAATTCCAGGATGGCAAGCTACACTGTTCCGGAAATGGTCAACATGATCTTCTGCTTCGGAGAGGCAAGGAGAAACCTACATGCAGCAGTTAGGTTGTATCGAGACAGATACCCTAACGAACGCCATCCATCTCGTCAAACAATGCGTCACATTATTCAAAGATTCGAGGCTACAGGGAATGTTAATGCAGAAAGAGGACGACCAAGGGCACAAGGCGACGAGGATACAACAACACTAGTTTTGGCTGCAGTAGCTGCAAATCTCCACACAAGCAGCAGAGCAATTGCTGCAGATGTTGGGTGCCATCAGAGAACTGTTCTCAACATTCTACACACGCATCATTTTCACCCATACCATATTCATTGTCACCATTCATTGGATTATGTTGCTAGGGCCGCCTTCTGCAACTAGTTACTTACTTGCCTGGATGATAATCCAAACTTCATTCATGAGATGTTGTGGACAGATGAAGCCCAGTTCACCAGGGATGGAGTTATCAACAGGCACAACCATCATCATTGGGCAGACGAAAACCCACGATGTCTGCGAGAAGCAACTCATCAAGTGAACTGCAGAATCAGTGTGCGGTGTGGATTGTACAATGACACTGTGGTTGGACCGTATTTTTACGATGGAACACTGACTGCAGAACGCTACCGGGCTGAAATTCTCAACGTGGTAGTCACAGACTTCATTGACAATTTGCCATTAGCCTCGTATCAGCGCACGTGGTTTCAGCATGACGGAGCTCCTCCACATTACGGGTTGGTCGTTCGCGAGCGTCTAAGTGAGATGTTTGGATAACAATGGATTGGCCGAGGAGGACCAGTTCGTTGGCCACCCCGCTCCCCTGATTTTACACCACTTGACTTTTTCTTGTCGGGATACCTGAAGGACAAGGTTTATGCTACGCATACCGCCTCACTGGAGGATCAGGTTCAACGAATCCAGGAAGCGTGCCGAGGAGTGACACAAGCCATGCTAGCCGATGTTTTGGCGTCAGTTAGGTTCCGTGCCCAATTGTGGTATAGTGCCCACGGTCGTTACATCGAGCATTTTGTTGATTAACTTTTTTTTAAACTGTTTAAAGTAACTTGTTTGTGCAGTATGACTGTTTGTAAGCTACAAACAGTTCACCACGTGATTGTGGGTGATTGGTTGGTCCGATTTGGATGATTTTTTTGTTTTTTTTATGATGTTTTTTTGTGTTTTTTTATGTTGAACAAGTTTGCAATTGGGTTTTTTTCTCTATCCCTTACGGTTTTTGAGATAAATTTTGAATGTGTCCTAATTTGCATATTTGGGATGATGAAAAGTGCACCATGGGATAGGCCACCCACAATTTCCTATTCATTGGATTCATCAAAATTGACATATCTGCTTCGGTTCAAAAAATAAAAGGGGGATTCAGACTTTTGTATTCATCCTGTATAAGTTTATGGCCTACTGTTTTAAAAGGTGTGGGGGGGGGGGGAGTATAATTCTTACAGGGTAGATTTTACCAGAGTGAATAGAAGGGGGTAAATGGACAAACTGGAGAGGAGTATTCGTGTTTCGACGCGAAGTTGGGGGTACACTGGTTTTAAATCGCAACATAGGCAACGATAAATTCCCTTCGTATGTGAAACTCAATACTAGGATAGATGTACCAGTAGTTGGCAGTGTACTAGTAACTGACAATTAACGATTGCCACCTTATCATGGCCCAGAACAGCAAAAAACTAGGAACTTTGCTCCTTATCATGGCCGCAAACATACAGTATGTTGATTCTTCAATGCCTTACTGAGTCGAAAAAACCTTCTAACGAATCACTAGGCGAGGGTTTGTTTACTTGAATTTATTTCAAGAAGGTTATGCAATACCTGTTATTAATTTTATGTGGGCCTTTTTGTGTGATCAGTGGACAATAATACTTCTAGTAGTAACAGAATTGCAGACGACATCCGTCTATCATCTTCTATTTGCAGTGAGATGACAGTAGTGCTAATACGATGCCGATACAGCGAGAGGTAACGGGTGTTAACTGTTTTAATCCAGGGTAAACTACTAGAACCCAGATATGTAGCCCAGGACAAATCATCTTCCAAGAAGAAAACTACTATTCTGTTTACTATGATAAGAATTAGCATAAGATGAATTGGATGAATTTTACAGGTAGGAGAACAATCGAATCTTTGCCAAGGAACAATTTGTTGGGCACTACGTTTGGCCAAGATCTGATCATATTGCACCAGTGAGAAACACCTTCATTTTCTATGGTCATTGCACTCTACATAGTCATAGACTGATTTAATTTATTATTTCAAAGATGAAAAAAAGATAAATGATCTATGTGAACAACAAAGTTTTAAAAAGCACAATTTTAGTTAATCCATCCATATATATATATAAATCAGAGTCCGTTGGAACGTTTGTCCTTTTGTAACTCAGAAAATACTCAAAAAATCTCCACGAAATTTTCCATGCACGTAGGTTAGTGTCACTGTGCTTTCAGTAGGGTAATTTTTATACCGTGTTTATATCAATTTTTTAAGTTATTCTTATTTTTCGAAAAGTTGAATTGTTTTCAAAGTATATTTCTAGATGGCGATACTATCTTATCGAAAAGTTGAATAGACTTTTAACAATATAATTTAATGATCGTACAAACATAACAAAACTGTCAGCTCGCAGCCGACTATTACGTGTTCAGCAACAAATACGTAACATCAGCTGACAGTTTTGTTACGTTGTGGGAGCGTTAAATTACATTATTAAGTTTGAAAAGTAGCAAATTTCATGTAATAGAGGGGACTGAAATCGCTTCTTCCATAAATACAGCAATCCAATTGTGGACTACAACAACAGAATTTGCGCGTGTGCACAGACCAGGGGATTAAAACACCGTGCTAAAATTTAGTTATATACTATTGTAACTTTAATTTGACATATTAATATTGTTTTATTAACTAATTCCGTTTATAGAAGCAAAATTACTATATAATGATTTAAGAGACCATAGCTGAAATTTCAGCATCAATAATGCAACAGTTCATTATACAAACCATTGTCGTTTATTAAAGATAGGCCCGGAAACCTGCCAGTATACTTGAAGTGAAGGTCCGCCTTCAAGAACCGTCATGGCCGAAAATTAGCAAAACACGTGGCTAAATATGAGAGTACCTGATTAATAATTCTTTCACACTCCGATCACGGAATGATAAGTTTATCTTTTCGTTAACTTTGTATTTGAAGTATTTTATAATATTTTATAAACAATTTTTCGATCATGGTTTCAATTTCAATTTTGTTTCGATCATCTTTCGGTTGTGGAAAGTGATCCTGATCCTTTTTCGTGTCTATTTGTACGGTTATACGCGAAAACTTTGAGGAATGGTTTTGAATTAATTATTCCTCGGGCCCAAAATCGTCAAAAACAAAGAAGCCAACAACACCACGACTCACTCCTGCCCAGAACTGTCATTGGCTGCAATTGGCTTCACTTTGGTGACGATGTTAACAATAGGATTCGGAATCTACCTTTAATATACGTCATTGGAACAAACAGCCCGAGCAACGCCCGACGGGCATATCAGCTAGAATTTTGTTTTCAAAGGATGTCACTAGCGATGCCAGACGAAGAATGTTTCATTTATTCAATTTTCCCAGACTTTCTAGGTCGCAGGTATATATTTTCAGGAAGCTTGCTTCTCTCACGGTCAGTTATACGTTGCTTGCCTCCACGTGTCCAGCTGTTGAAATATACATGTTCTTGCGCCACAGGGGAAACCATACAACTTTGTTTACCGATATGGACTTGAATGCACAACTACTTTACAATCCATGCCCAGCTTGCCTGTGTAGCTGATTCATTTTTCTTATCAATTTCATTTTCATTATTTACATTTGTACATATAAGTTAATTTTCTTTTGTTCCCAGTTCATTGTTCATAATTCATCATTTCTGGGTTAAAATGATTATGAAAGGATTGGAGAAGGCTTTCTAGACTGTTTCTCATTTTCTTGCATTTCGTTCATACTTTTTTAATCATAGTTCAATTTTTAACATAACAAACAATCGTTAAAAAATTACTCAACGCATCTTTTCCACCCGGGCGAAGCCAACACCACCTAGATAGAAGGCCTGCGCACAGAAATGTCATACATTGTTACATCATCATCAAACAGACAAATGTAGGACTTATTATTGGTAGAAATATGATTAACAATAGCCGCTTTTGTGTGATGTAATAATGTATGACGTTTCTGTGCGCAGGCCTTCTGTCTAGGTGGTGTTGGCGAAGCCGGGTAATATTGCTAGTGTTAAATACTTTAGACATTGTTAAAAATTAGTTAACGCATCGTTATCCAACGATATAAGGGATTTAGCATCAAAATGTTACGAGCAGTAGCGGCTCGTGACTATAATAAGTGGAGGAGCAAAAAATTTTCGTTATAGGATTCCCCGGGCCACCCTAGAGGATTCGCTATATTTTTCGCACCGTCCTCTGTAGAAAGCCTACGTGTATACAAAATTTCAAGCCTCTAGGTCAATCCTTTCAAAAATACACATACCTACTGTGACATACACATGCATACGCTTATCGAACGTTACGGGTTGCTGACCCTGCCTTCTCTTCTACCCCTCCTTGTGAAAATTCCGCTCACAAAGCTAAATTCCTTAGAAATCTCTTCCTGATGACGTCATTCGTAGTTTGTCCACGGCCGTACTATATCTACAGGCCTGACAACTGACGTCATGCTAGAGGTCGGCGAGGCATGAGGTCGTCTGCCTGTCATTTTGACGGGGGCGATAATTTTTTTCATATTACTGGAGTATTCGTTTAACTTGATTAAACCTAATTTGTCATCAATTACAGTATTTCAATGTTAAATTATTTCCGTTGAGAAGGGGGTTCATGTTTCACTGTTAAATGTTCCCTTGGCAACCGACCTCTAGCATGACGTCATCAATCCTTAGTTGTCAGGCCTGATAGATATAGACGGCCGTGGTTTGTCCCTCAAAGACTCGAAAATCTTTATCCGCCAGGAAGAAACAATGGCATGAGCAGCAATGTGTGAGACAACAAACGTCGCGATGCAAGACTTCTCTACGTTTGCTCATGACGACAACATGGAATATACGGAATAAAGCAACACCTCCTAGAAAGGAAGCCTGTGCATTGAAAATTCATACATTGTTACATGATCAAAAGAAGTCATAATTTAGGGCTTATTATTGGTAGAAATACGATTAACAATGCCTTTTTATAATGATGTAACAATTTATGAATTTTCAATGCACAGGCTTTCTTTTTAGGAAGTGTTGAGTAAACAGAAACGGCCATAACGATTAATGTACACAGCAGAGACGGGCGAGGAAGGACAATCGCCCGCTGTCGTTGTTCCGATGGATCGAACACAGTAGACGGCTCAATGTTTGGTTTGTTTGGTATTAACGTCCTTTCCAACTGCTATGGTCATTTCCAACCGGCAAACGGCTACACGGGACCAACGGCTCTCACGATTTTCCCCCTGAAAAAATCCTCATCGTCCTCGGCTGGGGTCGAACCCGCGTCCTCGGGCATCAGAGGCGATCACGCTAACCCCTGGACGGCTCAAGGGATGAGTCAATTAAACGCCACCATGCCTCTCAGTATATTGCAAAACATTAAACAGATTTGATAAAAGAAACTGTAAACGTGATTCGATGCACCAAGGGAATTTAAGCCTCGCGAATGCGAAATAATGGCCATTGACAAGCGAAGATTACGTTCTACAGAATCGTCGTTAAACATGCCGACGTGGTTATAAATGAATTCGTTACTGTAAAGAAAAAGGAACACGAATCTTTCGGTACTAGACGCCGTATTTTGGCCACTATCGTTGACCGGAACCGTTTGTTAATAAATGTTATTTTTTTAATCTTTCCAGAACAATTGAAAAATGGACACATTTTAGAGGCCGTATTCTGCATGTAAAACAGCTCGTGCTATCTGCCAGCCACACGATCAGCTTACACGTGAAGGCAAAGAAACAGACGAATGTGTGACAAAAAGTGCAATTGTGCCAATGGATCAGGTTTTGTAAAAAACACGAATTGTCTAGCGCAGTAAGTCCCTCTACTAACACCCCCAAAATGATTCATTTGCTGCGACTAATTTTGGGTTCACCCCTCCCCTTCCTATTATTATTATTAGGTTAGTTATTAGCTCTTACTGGCTTGCGCGTCGCCACTCCGAAAACGCTGATAAGCAGTAGCACGCTAATCGTTGATACTTACCGAAGTAAAAATATCACCTCACCTGTAAAGAAATGAACGTTAATTGTAGTCCCTTCAGTAAAAGTTTGTCTATTTCCTCGGTAAAGGGTAAAACGGGATTCATAAATAACCGATTAGTCAAGGGGATGGCAAATAAAGAATGGGAAAATAAAGAATTAGAAGTTACAAGTAAACATATATATATATAGTTCGTAAAAATGTGTAACTAAAATGTTGTCAATTACTGGTGAAACTGCCTGTCAACTTCTGGTACACTAACTGTCAATTTCTGGTGATTCATGCAGTAGTTAGGGAAAAAATTTAATAACTTAATAGCTTTTAAAGATATAATAATTGTTTAGAGATTGGCACATTCTGCATTATATTTACAATTTGATGGTATAAGTAGAAAAGTTTCAAAATGCAATTTGATTTACGTACACAATATCGTTTTACAGTAAACTCTCTTAAACTGTCAATTATTTGTATGTCCACATTATTCGTTGATCGGAATCGTCGAATCAAGGTTGTTTTGTTTATTTTGTACAAGCCTAGCGTCAATAAACTTCGGACACCAAGTAATTTGGCTAAAAACACAGTGAAAAGTGCATACAGAGGATTGCAGGCTAATGAAAATAGATTTACTGAGTATATGTAACAATATCAACATCGATTTAGAATCGATTTAATGGTGTGAAATAATTTATTCAAATTTATGTAAAATTGCGTTGTCAACAGGTTTCAAAGAACTTCGTACACAAGGGGTCGCCAGCATATAGATCTTTCCTGAAGGCTGTAGAAACGCCCAGAATGCTTTGCATCAGGCTTTAAAAGCACCGTCCACGCGACAGAGCACAGTATTCTTGTTGTTTTGAACCATGGGACGTGGTAAGCCAGTAGAAACGTGAATATGGCAAAAAATTATACAGCAGTTCCAGAATAACAAATCCCAGCGAGCTATTGCCCATGAATTATCAGTTCCACTCTCTACTATTAATGGGATCATCAAACGTTTCAGAGAAATCGGGAAAATAGAACCAGGGACTGCACCAAGCAAGCATCGATTATTGAATGTTAGGGACCTACGAGTATTTCGACGTTACATTGTGAAAAACAGGCATGCTCCCATAAGTAAAATGACTGTTTGGGCTCGAGAATATTTTCATATACCCATATCCGAAAGCACAGTCCGCCGTTACATCAGAAGATGCAACTATTACTTATACGCTACAAAGAGGAAGCCATTTATGAGCACTGTAGCTAAGCGTCGCCGGGTAGCATGGGCCAGAACCCATCTAAAGTGGACCCTTGCTCAGTGGAATAGTGTTCTGTGGTCCGACGAGTCCACCTTTGCAGTGATGTATGGCAACAAAGGTCGCAAGGTGCTAAGGACCAAGCACGAAAGTAATCATCCCGACTGTTACCAGAGGAAAGTTCAGAAGCCTGCATCGCTGATGGTGTGGGGGTGCATGAGTGTAGCCGGGACAGGATCGCTTCACTTTTGCGAGGGCACTATTAACTCTGCTGCCTATATAAACATTCTTCAACAGCATCTGCGTCCATCCCGCCAAAAGTTGTTCAATAGAAGACCAAGCATCTTTCAGCAGGACAACGCGAAGCCTCATGCTGCTCGGAACACCAAGGCTTGGCTACAACAGCAGCGTTTCAGGGTGCATGACTGGCCTGCCTGCAGCCCAGATCTGTCACCCATTGAAAATGTATGGCGCATTTTAAAGCGAAAAGTCAGACAGCGTAATGAGTAATGACTTTGAAAGGGGTGGTTGTCAAAGAACCAAGCACTGCGACCTCAGGTCTATTGTACTATCCCCTAATGACGATGTAAGAACGATTATGAACGAGACAAGCACAAACATCCATGCCCTAGGCGGGATTCGAACCCGCAACTCGCTGGTGTCGAGATCGGAAAGACCGTCAGACAGCGTAAGCCTCGAACACTGCAGCAGTTGCGGGCGTGTATTTCCGAAGAGTGGGACAAAATTCCAGTAGAAACAACGCAGAAGTTAGTGTCCAGCCTGCCTCAACGACTTCGGAGCGTCATTCGTCGGAAAGGTGACGCCACTCAGTGGTAATGTGCAATAAATGGTACGGTGTACGAAGTTCATTGCAACGTGTTGAAAACGGAACATTACAAAAAGTCGCTTATTTAATTTTTTCGTTTTTTTTTTAATGTTAAAATGCTATATCACAGTTGTACTAAAGCTCTGTGCACTCAATAAAGTAATTTTTATTTGTTTACAATTAGTTTCGTTGTACTTATCCAAAATTCTGTAGGTGTCCGAAGTTCATTGACGCTAGGGTTGTAGTTATCATATACAAGCTTACTTTTTTAATAAAGACTAAAAAGAATAAAATATATAAAAAAAATTTTAAAGCACACACTTTCACCTTAAAAAGTGCAGTGAAAATTAAAAAATCTAATTGTTTAAGAAAAAGGTAAAACTGTGGTGGCGCGTTTAATATTAAATTTCAAAAAGGAAATGCTACGTAATAAAATAAATATTACTTTTACTGCTTTAAAATTTTTATTTCATATATTTTATTCCTTCGGTGTTCAATCAACTGTCATATTATACCGATACGTGTGTCGTTCGACCATTAGTATGCTTCCACATTCTGTCAGGGCGAGACTTTCATTTCATTGTTGGGAAGCCATTGTAGATCGATGTGCATTGGATCACTTTCATACGCATCTTTTCCAATAGAGCTCGGGAGTAATGTTCCGCGGGGTTTGTTCCCGGTAAATATGGTATATAATATTCGGCTGTAATGCTTTCATTAAGTACATAGGTCGTGTAATTCCGTCCAACGAAATAAGAAGCATTGTCACTGAGGATCTGTTTTGGCTTACCCAATTTGCCACGTACTTGTTAGACAGCGTGTAAGAGTACTCGCTGATTGATTATGGGTGAAACAAAGGCTTCGGTCCAACCACTGAAAACATTCACTACTACGGTAACATATCGGTTATTCTGGTAAGAGCAGGATAGCGGGCCTAGCACATCCACCGCCCATAACTCCATGGGCTTGGCCACTCTCCGACGAAGGAGTCCAGGATGGGCATTTTAATTGCCTGCCTTTCACCTCTGGCGCACGGTGCGGTCCCTGACGATACTACGCATATAATCACGCATACGTGGCTAGAAGAATTTACTTTTCATGAGGAGGTGACGAGTTTTTCCTCCGAGCTGAAGTAAATCGGGCTCCTCATGCCACGTGCGGATAACATTAACTCTCTGATCGTACGGCACGACTACCCATTTTTATCCGTCGCATATTCTTTTCAAGACGTTCTGTTCCAATGTCACGTTCGAGACTGAGTCTGGCTAATACGTTTCGTGTTTCCCGGCACCAAAGATCTTGGTCTTGTAGACAGGCCCACCTCTCTGGATCTTCTTCGAGGATGAGACAATGCATCAGGGATTTTGCTGGATTTCCCCTATTTTTTTTAAAAGCTTTTTATAACTGAGCTGCAATTTGACACACTTATGCAGAATCGATGACAATTTATGATAAAGAAAAAAATTTTCAAATCGGTTCATTGGTTCGTGTTCTAATGGTACTAACTCATTACTACGAATTGATTGTTGTAACAATTGGACATTTCGTTATGGCGAGAGGTAAATGTATCTATTGTTTATTGTTGCAAAATTAAGCTTTATTGTTGCCACTAAATAAAGTATTATAAAAGCTTGGTTTGATAAAACCCTTTTTACATAATCTTGTTTAGATTCCATCTAGCGACTCTTCCGTGATGGTCTCGGAAATTCGCCATCCACTTCAGAGATTGTGCATCACAAATGGCTTTGAATTTCGTCGACGTACGGCCGGAATGTCTCGACAGCATACAAAACCGCGAGACACTCCTATTTAATAGCGCTGTATTGCATCTGTTTCGTCAACGAGCGACTGCAGTAAGCAATGATATGTCGGTGGTCGTCATACTTTTGGGCCAACATTCCATCTACTTCCCTCTTCGATGGTCAGTATGTATTTCGAATCCGCGAGAAAAGTCGGGTTGTACTAAGATCGGCGCGGTAGTCAGATGGTGCTTGATCTGCACGAATGCCGCCTCAAATTCTTCCGTCCACTCCCATTTCACTTTTTTATGGGTTAAGCGTCTGAGGGGCCAATTTATATCGCTAAATGATGGTATAAAAGTGCGTTAGTATTGGACCATTCCGGTAAATCGGCGGATTTCCTCGACGTTGCTTGGATGGGGGTGGAGACCCTCCTTATCGACCCGGTACACCAGGAACTCTACGCAGCGTTAGAAGAATGACGACTTCTTCAGGTTGAATTTCATCAGGCAGCCGAGCTCCGTCTTCAAGGTCGTCAAGGCTTTCCCAGTCCCTGCTCGCCACGATTATATAGTCTACATAATGAACTTGGTCCACCAGGAGTGGAAAGCTTGTTCCACGTGCATTTTTGATACCGAAGGGCATCACGGGATGAATGGAGGTTCCGAGGCCGGGCACCAGGAATGCATTTTTTTACGCAGGATTCGGCTGACAATTCGACTTGACAGTAGCCATGTCGGATATCTCTTGTGGAAAATATCTTAGCGTGGCTCAGTTTTCGTAGAAGCTATTCTGATGGTAGAGGATATTAACTCATTGGCTTAGTTACCGCGTTCAACTTCCTAGCGTCGAGGACAAACCGATGTTCTTTGGTTTTCTCCTTTTGGACCAGAAAGTACGGGAGTGACCACGGTTACTAACACCGACGAACTACTCCTTGTGATTCCATCTGTAGGACGAGATGTCTAATGACTTTCAGCCTGGCTGGCGCATAGTAGCATGGACGGATTCGGATTGGTTTCTCGCGCCCAGTGTCTATTATAAATGTTGTTACTTGGGGAATCGTTGGGTGATTCGAGCCATTTGGCACTCCATTCGTAAAAGCAACCCCTGTTCGATATCGTTTTATAGTCGCTAGTGAGTAAGATGTGGCATGGGACGAGGATGATTTTTTTCCCAGTTTTCATCCGCACTCCCCAGAAGCGCAGCATATCTAATAGCCACGGGAAACCCCACCATTCCCAATCATATCTCTGACAGGGATGATGGTCCACGCGGTTCACTCGGCTCCAGATGCTTTTCGACAAGCGCACTCCACGTCTATCAGCTAATTTTATGACCTTGGTATGTGAGGGAATTATTTTGTGTATTTTAATCGATTTGGCCCAATACACATCAATAAGTGATAACTCGTCCCCGTGTCAATTGTTAAAGGGATTTCAACGCCACCCACATGGATTTCGACCTTCCATGAAGCAAAACTTGGGCATTCATCACTTGGTGTAGACTAGCATTCGCCATTTATTCTGTTGACATGCCTGGAACGTCGACAGCCACCTGCGAATTTCGATGGCTGCGTCACTCACCATTTGCTCTGTTGCAGCAGTCCGCTGGCGAAACCCTTATAGCGCCGTGCGAAGGGACCGTTACTCTGCCGCATTTCCACTGTTTCTCAATACCTGCTAACTCTCATTATCTTCAGTTACTGCTCATTTTTAAAGATTTTTAAGAAAATGTTAGCTTCTAAGAACTATCAATTCTAAGAAAAGCCCAAACCACAGAAATTTTATGCATTGTTCCAAATTCAATTTTGTTTTATAATTCGCAGAGTTGGCATGGAATCTTCATTACATGCCTTAATGAACTTTGCCTTACATATATATATCAGGGGTGGGCACGCTTGAGGTCAATGAGATCCGCATTCCGATTTTTCATGTATTATAAAGAGCCACAAGATAGTAATAAATATACAAATTCAAATAACCAAATATTAGTTACTTAGTCAATTTAAGAAGATTCAGTGAAAAATCTTGTAGGTTTATGTAAATACGTTTGTACCCATTCACAGGGGTGCAAACCTGCCTGTTGAAAGACGTATAAAGGTGGTTTCAGAGGAACAGTTCATACAGCAATAGTCGCCGTCATGGGTAAAGCACGCGACCTAATAGACCTTGAAAAAGGTATAATCACCGGGTACCGTGCAAAAGGCGGCAGCATTTCGGAAACCGCAACTTTCAGGAATTGTTCGCGTAATGCCGTAGTGAAGGTGTACAATGAATGGAAGCATGTGCATTCCAGGTGTGCAAACTGTTGGGGACTACGGGTTAATGAACGGGGTGAGGGTGCTTGCGACGGCTGGTTAAGAGTGATTGACGGACTAGCGTCGATACATTAATAGCCCAAATGAAGGAGGAATGTACCGGAAAGCTATCGAAAACAACTGTGCAACGCACATTGTGTTGGCTTCCGCAACAGACGTCTGTTTCCAGCACCCATGTTGACAAGTGTGCATCTAAGAAACGATGTGCGTTAACATTGCAGTGCAAACATTGGACCCTAGACCAGTGGAAAAAAGGTTGCATTTTCCGATGAGTCGCGTTTTCTATTACATCGCATCGATGGGCGCTGGCGTATCCGCCGGGAGACATCCGAAAACAAACTACCCGAAACCATTGTTGGGTGACAACAAGCTGGAGGAGGCAGTGTAATGGTCTGGAGCATGTTTTCGTGGCATATTTTGGGTCCATTACTTTGTAATGTAGCTGTGCATTCTTATCCATCGTTGCCGACCAGGTGCATCCCTACATGGTAACTGTGTATTCTGCGACTGATGGCATCTTTCAACAGGATAATGCCACATGCCACGTGGCCAAAATTTGCCGTGCATGGCTCGAGGAGCATGACGATGAGTTTCACTTACTACCCGGGCCTCTAAACTCTCCAGATCTTAATCCTTGCGAGAATCTGTGGGAACATCTGTATCGACACATCAGGCAGCGAGACCCTCCATTCCGGAATATTCACGAGTTACGTGATGCTCTGCCGTTCGTATGGATACAGATTCCTGTTGCCACCTTCAACCACTCCTTGAGTCCATGCCCCGTCGCCTAGCTGCTGTTTTGGCTGCAGAAGGAGGCTGTTCGTGATTTTAGGTAGTTGGTTATAATTCAGTGACTCGACCCCGTAGTTTATATATTAATTTTGTTTCACGTCGCTCAAGTAGGTATGTGGTGGAAGTGAGAACGTGTCGGATCCGTAACCATGCGCACATCGATTCGAATCCGACTTCATATACATATATTTTTTAACTTTTTTATTGATTTAACTTTTTTTTAACTTCATATACTATCAATGATAATAAATTTAATTTAAAAACAAAGTGGCTACGGAACGAAAGACAAGACCACTTCGGCGCCGTTTTCGAAATCTTGTGTTTTTGAGGAAGTAGCCACCAACAGGTTGATGTAGTTGCATTGTCGCTGAAGAGGTTGGAGAAGGTGCAGTAATTCAAGAAAAGAGAAGAACTACACCACGTTTCATCGTCAGATTAGATTATTGTTTCATTTTCATTTTATTTCCTCCCACTTTCGAAACCACATACACATTTTTTCTCCGGGACTACGAAACACTCACTCATATATACAGCATTCCAATACCAGCGGGCCGGCTAGGTGGCCGAGAGGGCTAGGGCGTAGGCTTTCTAGTTCTCGAGTCCACCTAGTTGTGGGTTCGAATCCCGCCAGGGGCATGAATGTGTGTGTTTGTCCCGGGCTGCGTGCAGAAATAACTTGTGTAAAAGGCGCAAAATGACCTTAGTAGTCGACGCCAAAAATTCTAATAAACCAACCAATACCAGCGAAGTCGGGAACCGGCTACTGGACCTCTTTAATCGGTTGTGTTTCAAAAATTTTTATTCAGTCTTTAAAAACCATGATTTGATGTTAGCCTTTAAAAACTCAAATACTGATCAAAGCTTTTTGGGTAATCCTAAAGATCAAATTTCTGACATTAAAAATCAAATATATATAAAATTAGTTGCAGTCGACGCCCTATGGTTTATCGAGGTTAAACTAAGAGGAATATTTGTACCAAATTCAGAGAACATACTATCCACAGAAAATATGGTAAATCGATGCCCTATTCACTCGTTAATGGCCATTTTTTCGATATCGATAACATAAAATTGCTCCATCCAATTAGTAAAAGGAGTCTCCTTGACGATAAAGCACCATTAAGAACACTTTGTTGAATCTTGACCAAGGAGCAATCACTGATTCTGCCCTAATAAAGTGGTGGTCAACATTCAAACCAATATAACGAATCTTTTCTCCTCTCCTACATATTATGAGGCTGAATGATGATCGCCTTTGCTACAGAAATACGTATACAGGTATTTGATTTTACCCTTTTATTTTTTTGTCTTGTTATGGCTAAAGGTTTTTTCTTTATTGTATTATCCTTATACTACAGAAAGTACGCAGACGAATAATAAAGAGAAGAATGTGTTTGCTGAACATTACGTAGTGAAATGGCTCATCTCGCCCTGGATATCATATAATCATCAAAACATTTCTATTGCTAATCTTAGATCGGATACCCAGGAAAAAACATGTGAAGTCTGTGTACAATGTGATCCGATGTATATTTTGGACTCTGATGCTTTTGCTTGTTTGATGTTTATTGCCACACAGCAAACTATTTCCCAATTAATTCGAACCGTGCGGTTTTCTGATAAGGCAAGAGCACGTAATATTCACAGATATTTTATAGAGTTTGAACTTGCACGCTGGCTAACTCCATTTCAGTTGAGAATAAAATGAACAAGGCAAGCGGGCGATCAATGGCGGACAACCAAGGAGTTATTGTTGTGATGTCTGATGACGTCATAACCATCGATCAATCGGATTGCAGCGGCAGATAACACCAACTTGTTGTGCCGCTTTTTTTCATAAAACGTGAAGCGTTTGCGGATATCACCAACTATCTGCCACTTTTGGAAGCGGATCCGCGAGGTTAAACCCGCTTTAGAGAGTTACCTCGAATCACAAGATCAGCCTTCATTGCCATCCTTTTATTGCTGTGTTTTCACTGTTTTCAAGAACAAATAACAGTGCATTATGTTCTGAATAGAAAGTCATTAAAATTACTATATTATTTCGTTAATTACTTATCTCCAATTTCACTTTATAAGACTTTTTTTCTCTGATGTTCGTTTGTGGCAAAACAAAACTAGTTATTCTTGATTTTGTTTCCTTACTCCATATACATATTTGCTTTCAATTTAGTTCCTTCCTTTCACTTTTGCATCTGGTTTCGCGTTGACATATCTGATGCTCTGAAATCCGTAGTTTATAAGTATTTTATCCCTCCTATTTTTTACTCTTTCATTAACGTGAATTAAGAGTGAGCATGAGAGAAACCCACGTGTGCATTCCTTTATTTCTCGCTAGATGAACAAATCTGCAGCCTGACAAAAGCAGTGTCACGAAGGGGTTCTGTAAAGGTTTAGGGAGAAATGTGTTGGAAATCTTGTTTCCACCGACAATATCATGACGAAAGAACAATAAAATGGTTACTCAGTGGAAATTTACGGACATATCTTACAAAATTAGGTGCTGCAAATAATTTTGTGTTTTAACAAGTAAATAATTCGAAACTCAACGACTATTGCTGTTTTCAAAGAGTATTTCAAATCTGAATATATAACTGTGCTGAACTGTTAGTTCAGTTTCCTGATTTACAACCTCTTGAGCATTTATGGGAAGAAATGGACAGAACTCATGCCAACAGGTGTCCAGCAAATTGGGATGAATTGAAGCAAATGCTGCAAGATGCACAAAATTCTATTGAACACAAACTAGATGAAAACCTAGTTAAATTTATAAGACGATGTCGCAGAGAGGTTATTAAGCATAAATTATCCTAAAACCAAACTATTTCTGTTCGAAGTGTCGAAGTGTTGTGCATGCCAAAAATATTTGACCGAAATCAAAGAAAAAGTTATTTTGATTTTTTTCTTTTAATGTATTTCTTATGAAATAAAAGTAACTATTTCATACAATTATACCCATCCAAAGGTGCATAACCTGTATTTATCAAATTCAAAAGATGTAATTGTGCTGAATTTTGCGGGGTGAATGCTTTAACTTGAATTTCAGTACCGTTCCATTAATTTTTTGCTAGTAATTTTTTTATTAATTCGATAGTAATTAACAAAAACGCAAAACTTTACGCATTTTGTTGCTCGTGGAGGTAATGCACTTTTGTGATACAGTTGATGATGCTCCACACGTGCGTCGCATGATATATAGGGGAGAAACAGCACTATATTCATACCGGAATCCATATGAATGCATGGAGCGCTAAACACCATTACCGATCTTGCTAAAAAAAAAAAATTTTTAAATACGACGTAATTTCATCTAATTTTCGTCGCTGCTGACGTTTTCTTCATCAATGGGAGGGATATCGGACTCGGTTTCAAACATGTAGACTGTATCAAACAATTTTTCTCCAGCGTTCATATTTTTATACAGTTTTTCACTAGCACAACTGCAATAGCGAAATCAGACCGCTTACGATTTCCGTTGAACGCGTTATTAGGTCGCATCCTCGCGCCTACTTCTCTCCCTGCGCGCATCAAAGAGTACCTAATAATTTCCAATTTTCAGAGATTGTTATCAAGCTTTTATCAAAAGAAATTATAATTTTTAGATACCCTTTAAGATTTCTAAATTTTAGAAAATTCATATTCGGCTGAACTTCCCCTTAAATGGTCGCAGGTCAATGAACCGCACAACATTTGAAAGAGGGGAACGTCAAGGTTTTCTTCAATGCCGGTAAAGGTTTCTAGGATGCATCTGGAAGACCTAGGGAGGTCCAGTCATTTACTGTCAAGATGGCGAACGCACAATACAAAGCCTTTTTGTGGCCATCTCGATCCCCAGACCTCTTCCGACTTGTTCTTTTGGAGATGTGTACAAGGCCGTATTTTTGTGCCCCCTTTCCGGAAAATCTGGAGGAGCTAAAAACTCGAACTCGAGGAGCTAAAAACATCCGCCATTCGTGAAGTGACTCCAGATATGCTTCAGCAAGTACGGGAGGAATTTGATTATCGGCTAGATGTGTGCCGCGCAGGAGGAGGACACATCGAATACTTATTAACAAAACTTCAGATTATTACAAACATTTCAAAATGTCACCCATCACTGTATTTTAATTTTTTTTTTAAATATAGATTTTTGAAATGTGATGAACCGTTCTGTTACACCCTATAATGTTACCCTTGTGTTCAAATAAAACCATTTGAATCAAGTAGGTGTTATCAATAGGAGACATATTAATTTCAGTTCGTAAATACCCAAACTGGAATCATGCAGAATTTTGTCTTTGTAAGAGCCAAGCAGTCTTCTGAGGGTGTGGATACTTCTGTAGATAATTCTGACACCGAATCTTTTGGAGATCTTGTCCAGGATTCTGACTAGGGGTCTATTGTACGGCAGAACAAGATACTTAAATTGTTCTTTTTCGGGAACAAAGGTCTTGGCATTTTGTATTTTTTCTCATCTTTTCTGTTTCTTGTTCAATGAGTCAACGATGTGAGATCTTTACCCATTTTCTTCGGCAAACATGCTTATCTTCTTGATCTCATCTTCTTTTTGTTGTTGGGTCTAGGTATGAGGTTTTCTTACCATTTGTTGGAAAGCGGAAAGCTTATGTGCGTAACAAGGATTTGAAGAGCTGTTAATGTATTAAAGTACGAACGTAGGTTTTCTATAAACCTCTAAAGCAAGGCTGTTTTCCTTCCTACTTATCAGCAAATCCAGCAAATCAAGTAAAATTTATAGATTGGGAGACATTATTTAATTTAGTTAAAAAGTCATCTAGGCAATGAATTTTAAGTTAAATACGACGAACACGTCGTCTACGTACATCTACCAAATAGTGGGGAAATGCGGAAAAGATTTACAGTTTTCAAAATTACGGAGAAAAAGTTAAGATATGAATGGGCTAATATAACAACCCAAAGAGGTACCATCAGTCATTTTAAAGAATCGGCCATTGAATTGGCATTGGTTGTTGAAACAATATAACCTGGTGGCTGCCATGATGTCTCTAGTTTTAGGGGAATATCATTGAACTCTAGTACTTCTTCTAGAATATCAAGCGTCTCTTTTTACCGGAATGCTAGGGAACAAGGAGCTAATATCAAAGGAAACCAATACACTGTCACTAGGAATCAGAGAAATCCCGTCCTGGGAGGGTTAAAGTAAGAAATTTGTCAAAGAGAAACTTGGCAGCCAAGCTGATAGGAGAGGTTATATTATCAGTGATTGAACGAGCTTCATCAGTGTTATCAAATAGTGATTTATATTATTCCCATTGGTTGTTCCTTATGTATTTTAACTTATTATAAATATTATATTAATTCCTATTGGTTGTAGTTCTTAATAAATAGTTGTTTTGCTTATGTTATCATTTAATCATCTTGAAAGATGGTCGCATAGCGGCCGAAATGTACATTAAATCCTTTGTGGAAAAGCGGTTGGTTCTTGTATCTCCTATTGATAAATCTTTCTATCCACAGTACAGTCTATAGGTATTTATTCTATTTAGTAGGTAGCTGTTGTTGATTGATTGAGTTTTTAGGTCGCCCGAACTACTAAGGTCATTTTACGCCCAAATCTTACAGAAAACAATGTGCAAGACGGGGTGTTAAAACAAAGAACCAAAAACCAATAGACAATTAAAAGTAATAGTGAAAGCGCCAAAAATTAAAAATTAACTTCAGTCGCTAAAAATTTATATAAATGAACACAAGGATGCATAAACAGAACGCCATATTTTAAATTTTAATTTAGTCGATATTACCTTTGTTATCTCTATTGACCTCAGCCATCTCATTTTCCGAGATATCCACCTCAAGATCGGAAGATAAGGAAATCATCTCCGAGCATTCTGGTGGAACATCTTCCCCTGGGATATCATTTCGTTGCTTTCTGTTGTTATCTGCATTCTTTTGTTCGCTGGGGCGATTTTTGTTATTCATCTTTTTCAAATTTGAACACTATTTTTAAAAGCTTTTTATAACTTTGCTGTGTTAGTTTGTTTAGGTCAAATCTTGTAATCAATATTAAACCAACTTTCCGACAAGCTAGGGAGCTGCAATTTGACACACTTATGCAGAATCGATGACAATTTATGATAAAGAAAAAAAATTTCAAATCGGTTCATTGGTTCGTGTTCTAATGGTACTAACTCATTACTACGAATTGATTGTTGTAACAATTGGACATTTCGTTATGGCGAGAGGTAAATGTATCTATTGTTTATTGTTGCAAAATTAAGCTGTATTGTTGCCACTAAATAAAACATTATAAAAGCTTGGTTTGATAAAACCCTTTTTACATAATCTTGTTATATCTTTACGCTTCCGATGTTTTTTATTTTGCGGATTCTTTCT
>JAHWFO010007936.1:996347-1026945 GCA_023313115.1 Rhysida immarginata | reverse complement strand
GTTCACCCTGAAAGGACCAAGGGGATAAAACTCTTGATATTTTGCCAAACGGCAGAAAGTTTTTTTTAAAAAATTAAAAATTTCTGTTAATGAGTGTAAAATTAATTATTAATAAAATTGCATTGAAGAGGGGCAAAAAAAAAGCTGACAATAAATGACAATTGAAGCAACATTGTTACGATTATTTCTAAGCAGAGTAATTTGAAAAGTAGAAGGAAAGAATAAATGAAATGAATTTCTTTTACTAAAGAAATTTATTTGTCACTTTGGTATTATACAATTCAAAAAAATATTGACTCAACTTGAGAATTTTGTACTTTATGAATATGACAACTTGCAGTGGAAAAGAGATGTAAGAGGTAAGTCTCTAAGAAAGTTAATGCTTATAACTTATCGACATCAGATCTCAGTAATTAAACAATACGTATATTCACTGTTCTGTTTCCAGGTAACCCAGACGCTTTCTGGAACGCTGGGTCCTTTCGAAAACTAGTGGACGAAAGACGAAAATTCAAGTATCCGCTGGTAGCTCACACTTACGCATCGTCGTACCAGTTGTCGGTCCAGGCAATGACGAGGGTATCCTCGAGGGAAACAAGAAATTGCAAATTATACATAGTTTATAATTTAAAGATCCTTAAAGATTTTCCTTCCTAATTAATTTCTCGGATAAGATAAATGTCAAATAAAACTTCCCACGCTGGATGTAATTTAAGAATAAAATAAATTATTGAAGCAAGGTTTATATTCCAAAGTTAATCTAAATATTTAAGATTAATTACACAATGCTGCATTTAAAAAAAAATTTCATGTTGATTTAATTCTGAATGGTGATTTTGAAAGTACTTTTCATGCTGATTTTAAATCTGTTTTCAGTTTCACTGTATCACGTCAGGATTTTTCACAAATGATTAAACTATTTTCTTTGTCGTGTAAATTTTGTTTACTTCACTAATCAATTTTTTGTTACATACAATTACCAATAAGAGTAAAAGGAATAATACCATCTGACAAAAAAAGGTAAAAACACTCACATGGTATGTTTCAACACTAAAAATAACCAAGGTTGGAACAATATGCCCTCTATTGAAACTTCCTTTTTCTCGATTATCTTGACTTATTTGTTGATTGACATTCCCGTTTTAGAATCCAACAAAAATTTGCCATCATATTTGTATTCCATCTACCTTGATATCTTTGCTCCATTTCTTTGATGTCTTGATGTAATTTCTCACCATGCTCTTCACTCAGATCTCCTAAATTCTCGGGGAAATAGTTCAAATGTGAATGTAAAAAATGCACTTTAACACTCATATTGCAACCAAGTCTTTTAAAGTTTTCCAGCATCTTATTAACTTTGGTATTGTATTGAGGGTCCCTGTAATTTCCTAAAAAACCATCAACAACACACTTAAAACTCTGCCATGCTGCCTTCTCCTTTTTTGTGATGGTTTTTTCAAATTCAGAGTCATTCATCAGTTTACGAATTTGAGGGCCAACAAATATTCCAGCTTTTATCTTTTCAGAAGTTATCTTGGGAAATTTCTTTGAAAGGTACTGCATGCAGGGGCCATTTGGAGTTACAGCCTTTACAAACTGCTTCATCAACCCCAGTTTAATGTGCAAAGGAGGCAATAACACTTTCTTTGGATCTACTAGTGGTTCGTTCAAAATGTTCTTCAAGCCTGGTGCAAGATCCTTTCTTTCTGGCCAAATTTTCACTATCCAGTGCTTTTCCTTTGCTCTACTGTCCCACTCACATAAGAAACATGGCATCTTTGTGTAACCTGCCTGTTGCCCAAGAAGCATGCCGATGATCTTGAAGTCACCACACAGTTGCCACTTGTATTGCTTATATCCAATGCATACCAATAACTTCTTCACATTTTCATAGGTCTCCTTTAAATGAACAGAATGAGCAACAGGAATGGAAGTATATAAATTTCCATTGTGAAGCAATACATCTTTTAGACTAGTTTTAGATGAGTCAATGAACAGTCTCCGTTCTTCCGGCTTGTGATCCACTCCAAAATACTTAAGCAAATCAGGAATGTTACAGCAATACACGATAGTTTCTTCTTCTGCAAAATATGGAAGTAATTCATGCTCTCTGTGGCGATACCAAGAGAAAAAAGTTCCTGGGCTTAAAAGATTCTTTGCTTTTAATCTTGAACCAAGGAGTTCTGCTTCATCCTTTGTCAAATTTAAATCCCTCACCAAGTCATTGAGGTCTTCTTGTGTGACTAACTGCGGCCTATTTTCTTCTACTTCTGGGGCACAGCACTCATCTTCTTTCAGTACTTCAGCTGCACCAAGTTCAGGGTCACTTTGCTCTGAAACATCTTCAAGAGTATCTGGTGGTGTTGGCACAGGAATGTCATCACTGTGTGGAATTGGTCTCAGTGCTGATGGTAGGTTAGGATATATTATGCCCTTTTTATTTTTTGCATTATATCCATCTACCTTGACAATGCAGAAATAACAGTCACTGAGGTGATTCTGAGGTTCTCTCCATACCATAGGCACACAAAAACCCATTGAACTTCTTTTTCAATTTTTCCAATGTCGCAGTCCCTCAATGCAGTTCCGGCACACTGTATGGGGAGCCCAAGGCTTGTCCTGGTCTCCTAACTTCATGCCAAAATAAGCATGATATGCATTTATAACAAAAGAAGTTATATTTTGTCTCTTCTTTGCAGGAATAAAGCTGCCACAGATATAGCAAAATATATCAGGATTATTTACACAACTACGTCTACTGGCACTCATTTTGGCTGATATAACTGCTTAAACTTAAACACTGTTCACTATATATACTGTTCTTATAACAAAAATAAGCTTGTAATAGTAATTGTAACCATAAATCAGTTCCCAGCTTTAATCAGTAGTCTTTTGTATTTGAAGGAGTCAGGCACCAATATCACGCAATTTCACTAATCTGAAAAAGATAAAATTTAAATATTTCAAAAACTGTACGTGATACAAAAAAAATAATTACATTTTCGAAATCAGCATAAAAAACTGGCATAGAAACATGTATTATCTTCCACTCAGCAAAAATCATGCAGCATAGTGTTATTATTCAGCTCTCAATACGCAATTAGCTGACAGCAAATAACTTATCTTAGAAGAATACTTAACAGTGGCGTCTCGTCCATAGGCACTGCGGCACTGCAGCACCCCCAGTTTCACTTTCGATATCGATAAAATTCAATATAATGTCTTTTTTTTCTTTTATACTATTCTTATACATGTATATTACATGATCCTTAAGCTTAATGTCTCTAGTTCGTGAAAAAATTAAAATTTTCTGACGCAGCACCCCCGGAAATTTTAGCTACGAGCCGCCACTGATACTTAATTTAAGTAACCAGGTATTACCGTATTGTTATCGTTTTAAAATGTCTCAGTCCGTTCGAAAAATACGCCGGCAAACTCCATGGAAAGTTTCCCAGGACGTGCAAATATTTTAATTCGAGCACAGTTTGCTGCTTATCCTTTAAGTCATAATGTTCTATGAAGAATTTTAGCTCCTGTAAGATGCATTGAGAGGGGGGTACAGGTAAGCAACATTGCAGTTTAGCTTGGATTAAAATAGAAATATCTCTATACCCGTTCAGTACGTCTTTTCTTTTCAAAGAATGATTAACATTGTTCTTTTTAATAACAATATTATGTCCGGCCGGAAATTTGAAAGTCTGACTGACCTTATCTACGCTGGTTATGTTTCCAGTCTCCCGTTTGTGGTTTTTACCATACTCGCCGAATTCTTCCGACTTTGTTTCGTTTCGCTCTGAACTCCTGTCTTCATTCACGGGCGCACACATACAGTACGTTCCTCGCTGGTCACCTCCGGCTCGGTCCCTTCTACGCCGTAGAAGTTCTCTTTTTTCCGTCGTCTCCTTCCTTTCCACCCTCTCTTGCTTCCAAGATCCTTCTGCCTCTTTCTCCAATCTTCCTGCTCTCTCCTCTGTCGTTCTCGTTCGGAAACCACTATTCCAAAAAATCTTGGTTCTATGTCCAAGCGAATACGGCGCTTGTGGAAAACATTTATTATCATCAGATTTGCTGGCATTCCAAAAAACTCCAACAAGCTACAGGAAATCTTTGATAATTGCCTTATTTCAGAGCAATTATTTCCCCAATTGTATAACGCCTGTCCGAATCGGGAGAAAACGTGCCCGCGGGTGGGCAAAAGCCAGCTACATAAGCCTACATCCTTCCCGCGTTGATCAGACATCGTGTTCATATGGTAAACTAAAGCTCGAAGCTACAGGTATCTGAAAAAAACGCAGTCTCAGTGGGTTCCCAATATGATTTTTTCTTCTTAAGCATTGGAAGCTCAAAAGTTTAATGGAAGTATATTTATGGTGAAGGAAGCATATTTAGCTCATGGCAAACCAGATTTGGTCATGGTTTCAGGTGCAGTGAATTCAGAGAACTATCAACAGTATAAGGCTCCATGCCACGTACCCAAATCAATTAAGGACTGATTTAATAAAAGAAAATATTATCATCTGACAACATATATTTAGAATAGTAATGGACTGATCAACCAGAAACCCTGATATGAATCCCAAGTAAACTTCTGAAGTGTCTTCGTATCATATATTCCAAAAATAAATAATAGGGTCATGTAAAGGACTTGAAATTGGCATTTATCAAACCTGGGACAGATTAAAGCCTGATTGACAAAATTGATTCAGACTATGCCGGATAGACTTTATTCTCTGATTACAACCATTAATGGGTCTAGAAGATTAAAAAGTCCTGAATAATTTCAAATAAAGGTTTGTTTTTTTTTTATTAACGATCCCAATTGGTGATTTTATTTTTATTGTGTAATCTTTTTGAAATTGCATTAAGTACATTTTTAAGCACTGTCGCAAGCAAATGAATATAAACAGTCGAGTCCTATTTGAGATGTCAGCGCTAAATAACCAATCGCAGAAGGCACTATATAAATGAGGCAATACATGACGTATCATCAACAGTTTGGGTGAGTGTATACAGTAAGTTGTATGCATTCGGAAAACATTTCAGTTGTTGCAATGCAGAAATGAAACTGTACAATGATTATTGGCTTTCGGACCAAGGGTGGCAGCATTTCAGAAATAGCGGGGTTTGTGCACTGTTCGCGTGCTGTAGTGATAAAAGTATATCGCGCATGTAAAAATGGCACTGTAGAAATTGTGGTGCTCCACGAGCCATGGAAAGAGGGGAACGGCGGCTGCGACGATGCGATCGGGCGAATCGATGTGCTACAGTGGAACAACTTGCTGCCCAAATGAACCAGGAAGCTACCGCAAGTGTATCCAGAGTGACAGTATGTGCTTCGCAGCAGACACTTGGTGACAGCACTTATGCTAACGACTGATGAATTATGTTTTTTGCTCCATCAGACGGATGGACGTTGGCGCATACGGCAAAAAACGTCAGAAAATAAACACCTTTCAACCATTTGTGGACAGCAAGAAGCTGGTAGAGGTAGCATTATGGTCTGGAGAATGTTTTCGTTGCATTCTCTGAGTGCACTCATCATTGTGGACGGCAGTATAAATCGATTTAATTACGTATCGATCCTTGCTGGCCATGTACACTGATTGGCCAGTTTAATATGACCACCTGACGTTTGTAGGCAAATTAGCTATGTTCCCACGCTGAAGTTGCTAGAGCACCAGACCATTATAAATAGCGAAGCAGGTTGTTTAACACTACAGTAGAAGTGATTTGTTTCTGAAGATATGGGTAAACGACGCCATTTAGCAGCCTTTAAACGTGAAATGATTTTTGGTGCTCGGAGCCATGGAACGAGTATCAGCATAGCAGCTACATTCGTTAAATGTTAAAAGTGTTTAAAGACTGGACTATCAGCCGGAAAACCGGCTCTGAAAGTGCGACTTGTGGATGTCAGTGACTAATCAATATTCGGGCAGAACGAAGAGTGGCAAGACTGGTACAAGACAACAGAAGGGCAACAGAGCATCAAATTACTGCATATTTTTATCCGGGATCCTCCCAAATGATCTCTGAACGCACTGTTTGCCGTACACTGCACCGTACGGGATATGGAAGCCGAAGGCCTGTTCGAACACCTTTGCTATCTGCAGTCAGCAAGATAAAACATCTCCAATTCGCACAGGAACATAAGGATTGGACAGTCGAGCATTAGAAGTAAGTCATTTGGTCACATTTCCACTTGCATCATCCACATGCCAGAGTGAGAATTTGGCAGAAACAGCATGAAAGCATGGACTCAACATGCGTGAGTACAACCCTTCAAGCTGATGGGGGCTTTGTTATGGTTTGGAGCATGTTTTCCTAGTAAGATTCGAGCCCTTTAATTCGTGTGGAACAACGTCTGAATAGCACAACATACATAAGTATCGTTGCTAATCAAGTTTATCCTATCATGTTGATAGCGTATCTCAATGGAGATGGCTTTTTCCAAGAAGATAATACGCCAAGCCACGGTGCTCGTATTGTGCAGGAGTAATTTCAAGAACAGGAGGGAGACTACCTTGCTCAGGCTATCCCCACAATCACCAGATCTCAATTCAGTTGACCAATTGAGCATCTATGGGACCATTTCGCTCGCTCCAACAGCTGTCAACTGAAGTGCAGTCATCATGGCTCAATATCCCTGTGAACACTTTCCAGCACATCACTGACTCCTTCCCAGCCTATCTAGCGGCTGACCGAATTGCACATGATGGTTATTCCAGATATTAACCGGTGGTCACATTAATATGACTGGACTGTTTAGTTCCATTAAATAACGTAGTTGTTTGGTGTGAGTTTCAGTTTTGATATGTGAGTTTCAGTTTTAAATTTTTTGCAATTGTTTCACTTTCTCTTTCTGGTTTTAACTTTATTTTTGTAGTCTTTGTTTTACCAGGTTTTAGAGAAACTGGGTGTGGCTGAATAAAACATGGCGGAGCAAGGTTTACTCAAGAACAATTGTCTCATTTATCATTATTTAAATTAGTATCATTAATATAGCAAACATACATATTTTTTGGTCCTTCGAGCCGGATCTTCAGAAACAGTGATTTCTACAGTGGAATTCGATTGTCAAGTGAGTGAGAAATCAAGTACGTGCATTTCAACTCGATAACTTTCGATTTTTTACTGTAACACAATGGATCAGTTAGTTAAACGGCGGGGTCTCATCAAGGCAAAAATAACGAGAATGAGTAGTTATTTGAGCTCGGCGACTGCATCGTTATCCGGTGAGCAGCCCATGGCCATTTCTATATTTGGTGTTTGTGTGCGAGCAGATCATTTGGTGCAAGCATGGACTGAATACAATGAAATGAACATAAAGATAATTGAATTAGCAGCACATGAAGCAGAGGATATCGAAGTGGAGGAGAAGTAACTGAACACCAAGGCAAGCTTTCAGAAATTAATTCACCAGATACAACCCCAGAATGTAAGTCAAGATCTAATGAACAATTCTATTAATAACATGAATACAGAGACAACTAGAATAACACCAGATGTTAAATTACCTCGCAGGGATCTACCAAGATTTGCTGGTGATTATTTGACTTGGTCTACTTTTAAAGACTTGTTTACTTCAATTTTGCATAACAATAACCAGATCACTGACGCTTTAAAATTACATTATTTGAAAAACTCTTTGCAAGGAGAAGCATCAACCCTCCTGCAGTCATTAGATACCACAGATGCAAATTACGCAGAAGCATTGAAGTTACTGCAAGATCTATATGAAGACAACAGACAAATTATCTCTTGTCATATGCAGAAGTTGTTTACTCAACCATCGGTTACAAGTGAGTCACCAAGTGAATTAAGAAAACTATTAGATACAACAACCAAATATGTTAGAACATTAGGGGTACTGGACGTCCCTGTTGACCAATGGGATCACATTCTTATCTATTTCACCAGTGAAAAATTGGACAGTGAATCTCGCAAACAGTGGGAGTTGTCAATATCAGAGAAACGTTATCCAACCTTTAAAGAGATGCAGAACTTCTTGGATCAACGTTGTCGTGCACTAGAAAATTCGAATACAATCACACCCACGCCATCCAAGATCCATGTCAAATCAACACACCGCAAGAGTGTTAAGGTGCATGGAGTTTCAATGGCATTGTCTTGCCCAGCCTGCGGCAAGGAACATTTCTTGTTTAACTCTGAAAGATTTTTAAAATTAAATACTCAGGAACGTCAAGCCATGGTAAAGACATGTAAACTGTGTTTCAATTGTTTGAGACATAGTCATTACGTAAATAGTTGTTCATCAAAAAATAGATGTCGGAAGTGTGACAAGAAGCACAATACATTACTTCATGCTGATGAACCACCATCAGTGATTATAAATTCAAGCACACCTGAACAGGAATTGCAAGGTCCTAGTGTATATACGTTGTTGACAAACAAGAATCAGAAACAAGTGTTACTAGCAACCATGGATATTAAGATAAAAGATGCAAGAGGATGTTGGCACAAATGTCGAGCGCTTTTGGACAATGCCTCAGAAGCAACATTCATCACTAATTCTATGACGCAACGCTTAGGTCTTCATGGTGTAAGAGCTTTATGACATGTTACAGGTATAGGTGCATCACAATTAGGTTCCACTGAAGGTTCCGTACAGCTAGATTTACAATCGGAATCAAGAGGATATACTTTGCAAGTTCATGCCTTTGTTTTGCACAAAATCAGTGGTTTCTTGCCGAAGCAAAAATTTGAAACTTTGGATCTGCAAGAACTGAATCGTTTACAGCTGGCTGATCCCAACTTCTACATGCCAGGATAAATTGATATACCCATTACAGGACCCATTGAAAAAGAGTCATCAAGATCCATTTCAGCGCATCTCTTAACTACTAATCTTTAGAAATTTTGGGAATTAGAAGAGGTACAACCTCAACAGTTTTCTACAGAAGAAGCCACACAGTATGAAGAACATTTCCTAACACTACATTCACGGGACCAAGAGGATCGGTATATGTGTCACTACCCTTTAAGGAAAACGTCAGCAAATTGGGTAATTCTCTGGAGTTGGCAACACGAAGGCTTAAGACGACTGAAAGACGACTTAACAGTTCAGAAGAACGAAGACAACAATATCAAATATTCATGGAACAATATGAACAATTAGGCCATATGACAGAAGTGCCAAGTCAAGCAGAATCAAGCAATACACTCAATTATCTATCTCATCATTTTGTTGTTAAGGAAGACAGTACTACTACAAAATTACGTGTAGTGTTTGATGCCTCAGCAAAGACATCAACTGGCCTTTCTTTAAATGATACATTAATGATTGGAGGCAAATTGCAACATGACATATCTGATATATTATTAAGATTCAGATCTAATCGATTTGGAATGTGTGCTGATATCGAAAAAATGTTTCGGCAGATATTGAACAAGCCTGAGGACCGTCAATATCAACACATATTTTGGCGTCGGCATCCATCACTTCCAATCAAAATTTATCAGTTAAACACAGTAACGTATGGAACAGCATGTGGGTCTTTTCTTTCAGTAAGAGCATTACAACAGCTCGCTAAAGATGAAGCTCATTTTTTCCCTCAAGCGACAAATGTAGTCATGCAAGATTTTTTGTTGATGATCTCCTGACAGGAGCAGAAGCCATCAATGATGCACAGCATTTGTGCAGCGAACTTATTCATCTACTCAGCGTGGATGTTTCAATATAAAGAAGTGGTCAACAAATGAGCCACAAGTATTACAGCATTTATCACCAGAGTTATGCGAAGATCATTCCTTGACAAAGTTCGTGTTTGAAGATTTAGTCAAGGCATTGGGTTTAGTATGGAATACCAAAAGTGACACCTTTATGTGTCATGTTTGTACATCAGACAAAGCAGAAGAGACAAAGAGGAGCATCCTCGCAGAGATTTCACGTTTATATGATCCACTTGGTTGGTTATCTCCTGTTGACATTCGAGCAAAAATCATAATACAGAGATTGTGGTTGTCAGGCGTTGATTGGGACCAGGAAATACCAGTCAATATACGCAAAGAGTGGAAACAATTGAAAAATGATTTACCATCAGTACAGAAAATTCAGATTCCAAGATTTATTATTGACCGAAACAAGGAATTACAGTTACTTGGATTTTGCGACGCATCTGAAGTACCATATGGTGCAGTTTTTTACATGAGATCCACAGATCTAAATGGAGAGGTGAATAATCATTTATTATGTGCCAAAACAGGCGTTGCACCGATAAAGCAAATTTCATTGCCCAGATTGGAATTGTGTGCTGCAGTACTGTTAACTAAGCTCTACAAAAAGAGTGAAGGGTTGTTTATTATCTTTGAACTGGCGGGTATTCTTCTGGAGTGACTCAGGTTGTGCTTGCATGGCTTAAGGGACATCCATCTCGTTGGAAGTCATTGTTGCCAATAGGGTTGCAGAGATTCAGGAAACCACTTTTTCAGAGCAGTGGCTTTATGTACCCACACCGAATAACCCGGCAGATTTGACATTAGAGGAGCTTTACGAACTCAGTTGCTACATGCAGATAAGTGGTAGTATGAACCAGAATTCATCCTAAGGGAAATGTCTCACTGGCCTGCAATTCTTCAAGTACCAGATACACAAGATGAGGAAAGGAAACGTATCACAACACTCCTAGCTGTCAGCATGGACAATGAATTGTTAAATCGATATTCGAGACTGCAGAGAGTGCAAATAATAACAGCTCTTATACTACGTTTTCTCCAAAACACGGGCCTTCCTGAGCTTGAACGGAAAACTTTCTCCTCAGGAAACAGATGTTGCACCCAATACATTGGTGAGACTTGTTCAGAAGCCAGCCTTTTCTAAACTGATCAAGATCTTACAAGAAGAATCAACAAGTAAGCATGAATATATATCCCTTAGCCCTTTTATAGACTCAAACGGTATCATCAGGGTGAGCGGCAGACTGATTAACTCAGATTTAGAAGCATCCAATGTTACTGCCAAAACGACATCGCTTGACCCAACTAGTAATTGAATCTTTTCATGAAAGGTTATACATCCTGGAACACAACTTTTATTAGCAAATCTTCGTTAAATGTTCTGGGCGATTGATGGACGAGACACTGTTCGTTTCTACACTTATAAATGCTTCAAGTGTTTTCGTGCTAGAGCATCTGCATCCAAACAATACATGGCAGATCTCCCATGTTCTCGTGTTCAGCAGAATAGAACATTTATGAAGGTTGGCATTGATTATGGGGGCCCGTTTACCATCAAGGAAGCTAAGGGAAGAGGCAGAAAGATGGAAAGCTTACATGGCATTATTTGTAGGTTTTTCTACGAAGGCAGTTCACATTGAGTTGGTTAAAGATCTGACAACAGAGGCATTTATTGCAGCACTTAGTAGATGTATGGCCAGACGTGGACTATGTAAGAACATTTACAGCGATAATTGAACTAATTTTCATGGTGCTAACAATGCACTTAAGGAGCTTTACATGCTTCTGAACAGTGACACTCATAATGAACTAATAACCAAGGAACTAATTAAACAACAGGTAGAATGGCATTTTATACCACCTAGAGTCCACATTTTGGTGGTTTATGGGAGGCCGGCATTAAATCTGCCAAACAACACTTACGTCGAGTCATAGGTGAAACATTGTTAACCTTTGAGGAGTTGTATACTGTATTCACACAAATAGAAGCCTGCTTAAATTCAAGACCGTTGTGTTCACTTTCATCAGAACCTAATGATATTTCTGCTCTTACACCTGGCCATTTTCTCATCGGAGAGGCCTTGGTGAATCTTCCAGACCCAAACCTTCTTCATTTACAGCAAAATAGACTTTCACAATGGCAAGTCATCCAACAAATCCAACAGTCTTTTTGGCAAAGATGACATCAGGAATATTTGAATCAACTGAACATACCATCATACCACATTAAACTGTTTCTTACATGAATTGTTCAAAATGCCTTCAGTTAGCATGGATACATGCATCAACCCGCCATCGCATTGAATCATGGATGCGCTGATATATCTTGCGTATTGTTTCGCAGCCTTCCACAATACGGGCACGAAGACTCTGCCTCTTGTACGGGGTTCCATACGCAAGAGTTTTCAATGAAGTCCATTTGGATATCTTGTAACAGCAAAGCGGTTTATATTCGCGGTGGCTCAGTTGGTAAGAGCAGTGCCAGCAAGAGGCTTGGTCCCTGGTTCGAACCCAGGTCGCGGAATTTTTCCTTCCTTTTCAATTTGTCTTTCGAAATCTTGGAGATGTTTCTTCAGTTATTATCTTATATTTGACTGCTCTAAATGTAGACATGAAGACTAAAAATTTTTTTGCTTAAAGTCTAAATTTTTTATTAAATATTTAAATAAACAAAAGAGGTTTAAATGACTCGAATGAAGAGATTACAGTCTTTAAATTGTCGAAAGAGGGTCATCGCATCCAGCTCTTTTACATATCGTTTTTTCCCTTCTACAATACTCGTTTGCAAAAAAGTTGGGACAGTGCAAAATATATAGAAAAAACAAAAAGGGATGATGTAACAAAACTTTCTCGCGAATGCAAAATAGCAGATACGTTTATGAAATGACATAAATATACTGTGTGCACCAAAACATTTTGTATCGTGGCCGGGACGTTCATTTTGAATGGGGGTGTTGCAACACGTTCCAAAGTAGTAGGGACATACGTTGTAGAAAGCGCCGTTAGCAGTGGAACCTTCCGAATTGTTCGGGAATAATCTAGAATGATGACGTCGTACTACATTCCGTATAAATAACAGTTGCCATCCGTCGTTCAGGTAACTTATTCGGAACGATGGGTCGAGGCAAGCCAGTTAGCGAAGATCTTCGTGTTCGAATCATTCAAGAATTCACAAACAACGTTTCTCAGCGTGCAATAGCCAGAAGATGTAACCTGTCATCATCTACAGTACATAATATTATCAATCGCTACCGAGATAGTGGTGAGATCACAGTTCGGAAAGGCCATGGTAGAAAACCTATTCTGAATGCTTGAGCTCTTCGGATCCTCCGACGTCACTGCGTCACGCATAGGAATGCTGCGATTACGGACATAGCCACGTGGGCCCGCGATTTCTTCGGGAAGCCATTATCGTTGAATACTGTACGCCGGTGCATCCACAAATGCAAACTTAAGTTATACTGTGCACAACGGAAGCCATACATCAACAAACGACAGCAACGTCGCCGTCTGATATGGGCTCGAGCCCATCGCAATTGGTCCCAAGCACGCTGGAAGAACATATTGTGGTCCGATGAATCAACCTTTACGATTGTTTACGGAAATAATGGCCGCCGTACACTCCGGACCGAAGACGAAAAGGATATTCCCGCGTGCTATAGGCGTTCGGTACAGAAACCACCGTCTGTGATGGTTGGGGCTGTATTAGTGGCCATGGAATGGGAGACTTGCACATCTGCAATGGCACCGTCAATGCTGAAGCGTATATACAGATCCTGGAACAAGCTATGGTGCCATCTAAGAGGCGCCTGTTTGGACGACGTCAGTGTATATTTGAACAAGACAACGCCAGATCGCATGCAGCGCGCATAACTTCTGCATGGCTACGTCGGCAGCGCATTCGTATGTTGGATTGGCCCCCTTGCAGCCCGGATCTGTCGCCTATAGAAAACGTTTGGCGTATTATTAAACGAAAACTACGACAGCGACGACCCCGGACAGTTGAACAGCTGAAAACCTATATCCAACAGGAATGGGACAGAATTCCGGTTACGGTGTTAGAAAGATTGGTGTCATCGATGCCCAGAAGATTACAGTGTGTCATCAAGAGGAGAGGTGACGCCACACCGTGGTAAACGCCGTGCTGTCCCAACTTTTTTGGGAGTGTGTTGCACGTGCCAAACAGGAAAACCACCTGTGTCTTTCTTTAAGCATATAAGATATGTGATCCCATGCCTAATTTATCGTTTATGTATTGTAATGCGTTGAAATAAACGGCAATACAATAATCCAAACAAATGTGTTGGAGTTCTTCTTATATGTTGCACTGTCCCAACTTTTTTGGAAATGAGTATTGTAAATACACGGTGTTTCTACATGGAAGGGCAATAATTACATAGTGTAATTCCGTGCATCAATCTAAGCAAAAAGTTCCTCATCAAAAATGTCTAAAACTCAAAATTTTGGGTTTAAAAAAGTCGTGTTGTCTTGTCATTAATGAACTTTATTATTAAGTAGCGGAAAAATGGATCTACTTATTGTTTTCACAATGTCCGTCTGTCTGTCCGTCCCCTTCATAATTTCCGCAGTTTTTGAGGTAGAAGGTGCACCTATGGGCATGTGCACCTTCACTGTTTAGTTTGTTTTTGATTGGCCCACTGGGGTCAGAGTTTCGGGGGCGGAAATCAGAGGGGACCAAAAGGTCTACGCGTATTTATGCATATAAAGGAGTGAAATTCGGTATGCAGATTCCTCTAAGTAAGATCAATATTACTGTAAAGTTTGGGCCAAATTGTACCAATAGGGTCGGAGTTGTGGGGGTGGCAGTCATTTGGTCATTAGAACTATGGCAACATATGGCAAGTGATATATCATTCGATCGGAAATGATGAGAAACGAAAGAAGATAGAGCTCTTTTTCATTTTCTAAATACAGTCGAACCTCTTAAATTCGAATCTCAAGGGAATTCGAATTAAAGAGGTTTTGAATTAAAGAGGTTTCGAATAATGGATTTTTTTACAAGGGAACAAAAAAAATTCGATTTACAGAGGTTTTCGAATTAAAGAGGTTCTACTGTACTACGTCTGAGAAAATCAATTTTTCGTTGAAAAAAATGGGGGGGGGGGGTAAAAAAGTGCAGATAAAAGGGTAAAAATAGATGACCTCGGAGCTTCCGCTACTTTCCTATACCTTCCTCGGGAGGATTAATTTCTTGTTATTATTAATAGTATAACCCGTTGCCAACGGTTTTGGCAATAAATTAAAAATTACCTTTCTTTTTATGGCTGGACTTCGGAAGTGAAAGAGATAGAGGGAGAGTGGTACCATTTTCGAACCAATATGGGATTGGCAACTCAAGCCTATCAGAAAACACACTAGTTTACAAACTGTAACACAAATCCAACTATATCAGACGACGCAGAACAATGTTGTTATGGAATGGTGGCACAATATTCTGGAGCTACATTGGACAGCACAACTGCAATGGATCATATTCGGATTGCGAGCGACGTCGAAGGAAGATCCTCTATATTTGAATCACTAAGAAAACCTGAAAACTTAATTTCAATTTAGTATTTCTTTAAACACTATATTTCTTGTGAAAAAGTTTCCATCTGGAAGCAGCTCTTGATTATCTCCATTAACAATAATAACTTTTATGCTTGTTGCTGACGTACAACGCGTAAACGCAACATATAATTGTTCATGACTGAACACTGGATCCGGCAAAATAAGCCAACTACTTCGAAATAATTTGTGCACTTCGTTCGCAAAGTGCACAGCTTTACAAAACTGACAAACGACATTTAACGTACCACAATAATATATTTGCACCTCAGTTTCATTATTTGATTGTAGTTCTTCATTTCTCAAATTTATCCTTTGTCTTTGATTTCTTTCCCCTATTAATATGTTCTAGTTCTCGAGTCCGCCTGGTCGTGGGTTCGAATCCCGCCGTGGGCATGGATGTTTGTGTTTGTCCCGGGCTGCTTACAGATATAACTTGTGTAAAAGGCGCAAAATGACCTTCGTAGTCGACGCCAATTTCTAATAAACCAACCAACCAACCATTCATATGTTGTATTTGACTTAGTTCATCTTTAGTCAAACTGGCGCGATGCATTTGATTTTTCTCCCTGGTAATCCGTCTTCTTTCATTTAAATCGTATTCGATCACATTGGTCGACATCTTTGTTTATCTCTTTACTTAGACTTATCTCTAAATTCAGTGCTTTTTTTTGCCTTCACTTTCACTTCTTTGACTCATTATAGCGTTGTTCCACTTAAAGTATACAATTAAATAAATTTTCAATTTAAAGAACCCACACGATTACACGAACAGGTCTTTTATTATGAACACATAAATAAGCTGAATTACTTACTTTACTGTTATTTATAAATGTTTACCAATTGTTTATATTAATAAACAGTATTGTACACACGTTTCTCAAAAAAAGTCCCCACAGCGTTTAGGCACGCATCCCAATGTTTGGGACACGTAAATTCCTACCCGAAAAAAGACTGATATCAAATACAAGCGAACCGGTATGCTGTCTTCAGGACTGATCATTCTCCACGACAATGCATGTCACAAAGTTGTTGTGGATACACTGGCCAAGAAGAAATGGGAGGTTCTCGAATATCCTCGTTACAGATCGGATTTGTTCCCTTGTGACTTTGATCTCTTTGGCCGCTGAAGAAATTCTTAAGGGAAAACGTCTCAACACTGATGAAAAAGTGCAGGAAACGGACTGGATGAAACAGAACGCCACATATTTTTTCGAGGACCGAATTTCTCGTCTCACCAAACAGTGGGAGGCGTTCCTAAATGCCTTAGGTGACTTCTTTTGAGAAACGTGTGTACAATGCTGTTCATTAAACACTACTCTTTTTTATTTGCATGTGTTCGTGTTTCTTACTAAACACCTACTTGACCCGAACGGGTTTCATTTGAACACGCCTCATAAATTAAGAACTTTGTTCTATATCTTTCAGCTCCAAAGAATTTCTAAATCATAAACAAAAATTAATTCAAGAAACTTTTTATTATAGGTACCGACATTCCGTTTTATGAATACGTAAAGAGACACAATTCCACTAGCTTTCTGTTATTATTTCAGTGCTGCTCTAAATATTTTAGTTATAATTAAATGTTAAATATGAAGACAACTTCTATAATAACACTGACTGCAAGACACGATTTTTTTAACCCAAAGAACTGGTAGCTTTAATAGTTTGTTAGCACTAATAAGAGATAGGAGCTGCGCACAAAATGTTTTTATCACATCACGTCGATAAAATTTTCAATCTACCTTCAGTACGTTTTGAGAAAACTGTCTTTAAAGGACGAGTGCCGTACATGTACTATTATTGTGCTCTTTGTATGACCGAGCGCTGTATACATAATAAAACTTTTTTGTTTGTTCAAATTTAGCCACGCAGAAGTACGGTGTCATCGTTGGATTTGTTAGCCGCATGTCGACGTTGTCCAGTGTTAAAGTTGTTCGGAGCACGATTGACGTACCAGTACGTTTCCGCTTTCTGGATGTGTGTCATACTAATAATACGTATGTCTTTTTGTTTTCATTTGTGTTATTTTTGACGTAGCCGTCCAGCGCGCTGAACATAGGCGGCCTACGCCCCATCCTGTAAGGGTTAAAGATGAATGTGCTGTTGAGTGTACCAGGAAAATAGGACGTAATAGGAAAAAAAACTACTGTATTCTTAATATAAAAGCAATTTCATAAAATAAACACAATACTTTGAAAAGGGTACACGACTTTCCTTTCAGTTTGTAACGCACTGTAATCAGTTTATCCTATCATTATACAATTTGCAAAAATACTGAAAAATTTATTATACAAAGGTTGATTTATATAGGCGAACAAAATTGAAATGTGAGAGGTTCGCATGATTGTTGTCACGTGAAGCCATTCCCGGTAGAACAAAATCCTCTTTTCGTTTCAGGTTTAGGAGAAACATTGCCACCGCAATATTTCCGTTTTGGGAAGGTTATAAAATGCCCTTTCCGACCAAGGATTCTGATATTCTCGGATAATTGAGCAATATAAAAGTCCTAACTTTACTATATCTAAGGCAGTTGCGCATAACTTATTAAGCCGAGTTAACAAATGTAGACAGGGAAAAGAAGAAATGTTCAGCGCCATCATGTAAGAAGGATCCACCTTAAAGCGCAGTGGTGACGTATCTAGACTTGTATCTAGAATAGAGAAATTTACTAGAGTTTTAAAAATTTTAAATTAAAGTTTAAATTTTGAAGTATGTTTTATTAGAAGAAGAATCCGCCAAGAAACTATAGACACAACGATCAATTGAGCGATGAACAGAAACCATAAAGCACAATATTCAGAACATTGTGGTATTGCATAAAAAATGTTACAAAGATTATTGTAGATTTGTGTTTCTGTTCATCGCGAATTTGATATGCTTTATCTTTGATTTTGTATATTTATTAATGTTGATATATAAATAAATTTTATATAATTGCTACAATTACTTAGTCTTCCACATATTCTTCTATGTAAGTCGCGTTATTAAGTAAGATTTGTAAATGGAGCAATAATTCAAGGCCAATCAATGTTCACAAATTACTTCCAAGCCATATCGCAGAGCGCAAGACCAAATCCCGTAATTGCATGGCACATAAGAAAGGAGAAAAATGCTAACCATAGAAGAAGTATGGATCTACTTAAGCAACTGAAACAAGACTACTGCGATCGTTTATCGCATAAAAGGGTCCAAAGGCCGCGGCGGAGACTTTGTGCTATAATGCAAAAAAAACTTTTCTAAATCTTATACTTCTCCTCGAATTTAGCTATAACGGAAAATTAACGCTGCACAAAGTTTCACGAAAAGCAAAAATTAATGACGTCTCCTATGAAACAAACACCCTGGAGCCAATTTATCGCTGTGATATTCCACTGATTATATACAAAAAAGGACCAGGTTTGGCTTCACCAGGGCTAGTGACTTCGATAACATTTCGATGAAGTCGCCAGATGCTTCTCTTATCGACTACAGTGCTTTTGGTCTACTCAGAAGGACCCTGGAATAATTCTACGCAATGGAAACTTTGATGTCGTGCCATAGCAAAGATGCAACGCTAGCAGAAAGAACACAAAGATGATGGCGCCTGACGTTTCCAGTACAAAGCGTTTCCAATCTACGATTTCGAAGAATATAAGCATGCTCACTTTTTTAACAGGTATATCAAAAGCTTGAAAAAATTAAAGTGATAATATGTCAAACTTAAAAAAATAAATAAAAATTTATTCAAATTTAAATTTGCTTTATCCTAGAGAAAAACTAAATAACTGAAGATGGTGTAATCATTCTGAGACAACAACCATTTGTCAAGCTATTTCAATGCAATGGCTTTGACTAAAAGGTAAACTATTACATAACTGAAATGGAGATTATATCCCATTATACTGACAAGGAAATCCCTCGAACATGTATGTCACATATTTCCACCAAATTGAAACATGTTCCTCATCTGAAGCTGCTATAGATGCTTGCAAAATAAGAGTGCGAAATTGTGTTTCTTTCAAAATAAACTGTGAAAATCGAAAAAATTTGAGCACACATAGCCATACAAAGACTCCATTGTTAAAGCGGATAGGCTATGTGGAATTCCCTTGTGAGTGCTTACAATTCATTACAATTGAAGTTCTATTTTTAACACATGTATAACTAGAATACGTTACACTTCTCGTTACCAACTAATACGAGGGGCGTTCAAATTTGACCTCGACTTTATTTTTTATAAAATCAGGAAACTACAAAAAAACACACACACACACACACACACACACACAAACCAGTTATTTCTCAAAGAACTCTCCTTGCTTTTCTGAACATTTTTTCCGGCGTTCTGGGAGCATCTGGATACCGGTTCAATAGAAATTTTCAGGCTGATGTCGAAACCACGTCAGGACAGCCTTTTTCACTTCCTCATCGGAGCCGAACCTCTGCCCTCTCAAGAACTCTTTCAATGGTCCAAAAAGGTGATAGTCGCAAGGGGAGAGATGCAGACTGTATGGAAGATGTGGTAAGATGTCCTATTTAAGTTCCGTCAGTGTATCCATAGTCAGTTTGGCTGTGTGTAGTCTGGCATTGTCTTGCAGAAAACAAACACCACTGGTAAGGGTCCTGGTCACTTTTTCCTTAGTACTGGCTTCAGGGACGTCCTCAAAATATCACAGTAGTAGGGTGCATTTAGGGTTCGACGTTCTTCTATAAAATCGACATACCCTTAATGTCCCAGAATATAGTCGCTATCACTTTCGTTGCCGACGGTGTCATCTTGAATTTCTTGGGTCGTGGTGAGTTAGTGTGTGTGTCGCCACTCCATGCTCGCACGCTTGCTTTCAGGAGTATGGTGATGAATCTATGTCTGGTCGGTGGTCACAACACGCCTTAGGAAGCTGTCACCTTCCCTGCCATATCGCTGCAGCAGCATGGAACAAATTTCCATCCGGGTGGTTTTGTGATCCTCGGCGAGTTGCTTAGGGACCCATCTGGCACAGAACTTGTTGAATGATGATGGTATCCATACTGCCAATGCTGATGTTCAGTATTGAAGCCAATTCCCGGACATGAATACGCCTGTTGTCCCTTCTCAGCTCATTTGTTCTTGCGATGATGCCATCATTGACAGCAGTTGCTGGCCTTGCCTTTTGAGGTTCATTGCCAGTGGATTCTCGCCCTCCTTCCAACTTTTGGCACCAAGCAAAAACGGATGATCGAGACAAACATGACTCGGTGAACTGTGTTTGAAGTCTCTGATGAATTTCATATGCTGTCACACCTTCGTTGAGGAGAACCTTGATGATTATTAAGTAGCGGAAGAATGGAGCTACTTATTGTTTTCACTATGTCCGTCTGTCTGTCCGTCCGTCCCCTTCATAATTTCCGCATTTTTTGAGGTAGAAGGTTGAAATTCGGAATGTAGCTTACTATGGGCATGTGCACCTTCACTATTTAGTTTGGTTTTGATTGGCCGACTGGGGTCGGAGTTTCGGGGGCGGAAATTAGAGGGGACCGAAAGGTCTACGCGTATTTATGCATATAAAGGAGCGAAATTCGGTATGCAGATTCCTCTCAGAAAAATCAACATTACTGTATAGTTTGGGCCAAATTGTCCCAACAGGGTCGGAGTTGCGGGGGTGGCAGTCCCTTGGCCTTTAGAATTATGACAACATATGGCATGTGATATATCTATCGTTCGGAAATGAAGAGAAACAAAAGAAGATAGAGCTCTTTTTCATTTTCTAAATACTACGTTCGAGAAAATCTATTTTTCGACTAAAAAAAATGGGGAGGGGGTTAAAAAGTACAGATAAAAGGGTAAAAATAGATGAACTCAGCGCTTCCGCTACTTTCCTATACCTTCCTCGGGAGGATTAATTTTTTGTGCTGCATTAGAATGGCAGGCGGTATTTGCCATCTCAAGAATGAAAGTTTAGATTTTTACAACATTGATATTTACAAAAAATAAAGTCCAGGTCAAATTTGAACGTCCCTCGTACTACAGGAGAAAACTGCGCGATTCCTTATTTTCTATAATTCTTTAGAAGGAATTAATTTGCATTATATGTTATTTGATCTTTTATGTTATTTAAAGTAGGACTGCAACCGTTGAAATTTTCTGAAAAAAAATTTGTTTTATCACTTTATACTGTATTTTTAGTTTGTTGAATGGACGATTAAGGGTATGTTTAGCGTCATCGGTCCAATCGAACTAGCAGAAGTAAGAATAGAAGATACTATGAAGTTCAAAGTCACCTTACTTCATAACAGGAAAGAGGAATTGAATCGGTCATTTCAAAAACCACATAAGTCACACAATTTGAATTTTTCAGGAATCAATAAAAACTGTCATTCACAAGTAAACGAGTTTTGAAGGACTTTTTTGGGCTGAATATAGCGGTTAATTTAAAAAAAATGAAATATCGAATAATCTTTATAATTAATTTATGAATAGTAATAATATAAAAAACGTGAAAAACTGTTCCTGAATATATGTTGTTTTAGCAAGAATCGGGGGTAGATGGTGTATAGTTTGAACATAACATTTATATTAATCATATTTTAATCAATATTCTTGAAAATTACACTTAATATTATCTTACATTTTCATGTTTCTACTATTTTTATGGTACGTAATCATATTCTCCATCATTCTCATCTGGATTATCTTTGACATTTACAATTGGCCAGCTTAATATGTTTTGATAAAATGGTATATGCTCTTCCAGAATGCTATCCTGAAGTCGCTTTAAATCATTTAATATTTACTATTAATTAGCACTCTCAAAATCATAAGCTTTAGTTGATGGAAGTGAGACAGAATTGAGATTTTTTTCATTAATATGAATGAATGTTTAATGAATCCATCAATTAATTCCTCGGCTATGATAGTACCTTTTTAATCTGAATCATAATGAAAACTTATATGTCGAAGGAGCAAATGTTCTTTTTTGTTCTTTTGGAACAGTTTTTCCGTTGTTTAAGCAATGAACGGCAATTAGGCGGTATTATTTGAAGAGGAAGGTATGAACCGACTTACGTGGTTTTTATCAAGAATAGGCGTCTAACTTTAAGGAAGCGTTCGCAGCAAAAAAAGTATGTTTGAGAAAAATGTGACTTATGCGGTTTTTGAAATGACCGATTCAATTATAAAAATCATTAGAAATGAGACAAAATATTAAAATTTATTCAATTAAAAATGAGATTTTAAAAAATCAAAGGGAATTTAAGGTAAATTTTGACACTCGATTAAGTAAGAAAGTTTTAAAAATGTCGAAGAGAGTGGTTAGCAAACGAGATTATCAAATAAAAGTTTAATTAGGAAACGTAGGCATTAAAATAGTATAAAATTAATCTGATGATATAGTTAGATAAAAGTACACCAGTTACATCTTTGTTCATTATAGTACATTACCTGATCATTTCTATGATAAAAATCGCTTTCTTATGGCTTTTTAAGTTTTCCATCAATCTTAAATTTGAAAAGGGGTAAAGATTAAGCATTAAAAGGAGGCCAAGGTAGTGGTTAGTTAAATCGCTAATCTTATCTCGTGTTTATGCCAATTAAAAGTAATTTCATCTTAATTACAAATTGAATTAAATGGATCTATTCAAATTCTTGCAAGCTCTTTCGGAAAAAAATTCTAACAAGCATTATTAAAATTCTCCTCATAGTGGAACGATTTTTAAATTGTATGGTGTAAAATGTATGTCTAGACATGTTGACGAGTAATGACAGCATTAAAACGAAGGAAGTAAGTGAAATAAGTCTCATTTAACGAAATTGAGACAAATTAGAAAGAGAAATTTTATTCAATTAGCTAGGTAGCTTGAAAATTTTAATGAAATGAAATGCTTCCTTCTCATAATTACCGGATTATCAACATAATGTTAGTGGTGAAATTATAACTTGAAAGGTGAAATGATAAAAGTTTTTAAAATTAACTATAATCAGGAGAATAAAATTTAGCATTTTAAATATGCAAGGTATCCCAAAATAGGTTGAATACATTTTCCTGGGATTATTTTTAAGTAAAAAAAAGGTCCAACTCAAAATGAATCCGAATTGCAACGCTTTCTCAATAAAGACATGAATTCGAAATTGCTGATTTTATTATTTGTAATTTATTTTTATTTGTGTTGACCAATACACCACATTATCTTCGAAATGTAGATAATGTATAGCAGAAATTTAGCAAAGTTTCGATTGATAAGTCATGTGTTACGATTCGAACTCATGTCGATTTGGGCTTTTTTATTCAAAATAATTCTTTGAACACGTAGCCAAGCTATGGACATCCTGCTTGTTATCAGTTAATGTAAATGATCCTTCTATCATAACTTGTTATATAGTTGATAGCTTAATTATTTATTTAACGTAGTTCCTTTTTATGGTTTTACAAATCTACTATAAAAATTTCTTGAAATTTAAATTTCAAAATCAACATTTTTCTATGCGTTTTCCATCTTTTGCTAAAATAGAATTGGAAAACCTTCATTACAAAATAATAAAATCATGTAAATAAGGATGTTAGAAACTTATTTTAAATTACTATCAAATGAATTAAACTATACATTTTTTTTCGAAATTGTTATTTTTAAATCCAATGAGTGTTTAAACCTCATTTAGTTGAATTTGTTGCTCTTAACAGAGCTGTAGCGATATATAGTAAAACTGTCTCGAACGTGTTGTATAAGTTATTAAATACAGGAAGTGAACAGAATAATAGAAACACCTTTCGAATTAGACGTTTTGACGAATATGTAGAAAAATATTTGACGAATAATCCTGAAACTTCAGGGGTGTAAAGAGCATGTTGCATCTCATAAATTTCAGCGAAAGATTTGTCCCAAAGGCAGAGAGGGGACCAGTAATAGATTTGGGATCATCCTGTAAAAAATAATGTTTGAAATGCATTGTAGATGTAGCATATACTTATGATGCTTTTTTTTTACTTATCTGTGTTCATGGAGATATAAATGTTTCTTTAAAAAAAAATAGAAAATTTTTTGAAAGTTTTTTGTTTATACCATGAAAGTTTTTCAACCCAGTGCAGTGCTATTTTCAGGAAACTTGCCAAAATACAGTAGAGACAACACCCTGGAATCAGAATATTAAAATGTTTAATACTTGATGAAATATAAGCATTTTTACTAAATGTTTATATGCGCATGCGCAACCGTTACCAAAATGTTTTTTGCATAAGTTATTAGCCAAATGTATAGACCTGCTTTAATAAAAAGCCCAAACGTATATCGAGAAAATTCAGAAAGATATCGCCGTTAGAATGAGTTGAATTTCAGTTGCTCTCAAAATTAAGCAAACGATCAGGGACTTTCTCCAAATTTTTATTTTTGGACCGGAGGCCGGTATCAACTTCTTCTCGTTAAGCTGATATGAACTCAACATGAGGTCAATATGCCTTCATAACAATTTAAGGAGAAGTTGATACCGGTCCGGTGAAAAAATAAAAATTTGGAGAAAGCTTCTTATCGTTTTATTTATTTTGAGAGAAACTGAAATTCAACTCATTTTATGGGCGATATCGTTCTGAATTTTCACAATATTTGCTTGAGCTTTTTATAGAAGTAGCTCTATACATTTGACTAATAAATTATGCAAAAAAACATTTTGTAAACACTTTCGCTCATAAAATGCTCATATTTCATCAGATATTTAATATTTTAATATTCTGATTGCAGGGTGATAACTCTACTGTAGTTTGTCACGTTTACTGAAAATGGATTGCATTGGGTTGAAAACCCTGCATGGTATAAACAAAAAACTTACAAAGAAATTTCTATTTTAAAGAACCTTTATATCTCCATGAATATGCGTGCTATTCTCATACAAATGAACACAGATAAGTAAAAAAAAAAGCCTAATGCTATTCCTAATCATATCCTACAGCTATAACGCATTTCAAACATTATTTTTTACTGGATGATCCCAAACATTATTTTTTTTGTTCAATTTGTTACTGGTCCCCTATCTGCCTTTGGGACAAAGCCTTCGCTGAAATGAGATGTAACATGCTCTTTACACTCCTGAAGTTTCAGGATAATTCCTCAAGTATTTTCTAGATATTCGACAAAACGTCTAAATGGAAAGGAATTCCTATTATTCTGTCCACCCCCTGTACACGTGATACTAATCATAGTTTTCGTTGAAGGGAAATAAATTCTTTTCGGTGAGTGTTGAGCTGTTCTCCTTAAATAACAATACTGCTAAGTGCACGAAATTAATTCTTTCTTTATTTTTTTTTTATTAACTTGTAAATAAATTGTTTTGATAGCGAATTCAATAAACGTAATTGCAAATTTCATTTTTTAAGCTAAATCCATTTTCTTGATTTTAGCTAATTTCAAGACCTCTTGTGTTCGTTTCTTTGTTTGTTTTAGAATCAAAGTTTCAAAAATATGTACATTATCTCTTAAACACGAAACTATCATAATATTTGTTCTGTGCTAATTCGATACGAGTTACCGCTCCCTCTACGGTCTTTTGCCATATGAGTGGAAATTATCATTACAGTGAAAAATAAGTTCTCTTCATTCCCCATGGAAGAGCGGTGGTCATTAAAATTTTAACGAGAAATTTTTCGAGATAAATTTGATGCCACGGGTAGATAAGACGATAGTTTTAGTCAGCGTTGCATTCTGTACCTAAAGACAAATCGCGGTAAAATCCGTCTAATTGTTTTGTTGTTTTTCCCCAGGGTAAACTTTAATCTCATTCAGCAAAACATTCTTTACAAGAATTACTGAATTTATGAGCCGAAACAATTGGCCACAGCGAAGAGCTCTTATTACTCATACGTCGTCAACTGTGCTTCCTCCTTCTCTTTGACCAGATAGAGAAGCCGAGTGCTATTATCTATGCGAGTAAGCCTTCTTTTTATTGCCAATATTAAATGTTAATTACACTAGCAACAGCCATAGAATTACAGTAATTAAGTAATATTAAGAGGCGGATATTAAAATTAATCTGACGAAAACCACTAGCTCCAACAGTAACATGCAGCAAATCGGATTTTCCCTTCATAATTTACGAGACAGTACGCTACTGCTAATTACAACAATTGAAATTAAAATTTGCCCGAGGAATTTAAGCTACACCCTATTTTAGTGTGTTGACTATTTTTCTCTCACTAATTTATCTGTGTTTCTTCTTCTATTATTACTGCTTAAAAACATGTCTACTAAGTTGTTTTCTTCTTTTTTTTCACTTTTGAAAGTCTTAAAAAGAGAACCTTTGAGCATATCAAACTGATAGCCTACATTCTTGTTACATCGCGGCAGAGCATTTTTTGTATAAATTTCAGTAACCATGAATATCGTTTTTTTAATTGAATTCACAAGGATTATCTTAACGAAAGCCATTTATTTACGATAAACAATTTATAAAAAGATTATTACGTTAGACAAGACTCTGTAATAACATTAATAAAGGTAATTATTTAAAGAAATAAAATACCTTAATATTATAACTATTTATCCTACATACTCAAACTTAGGCTTCTTTCCATCGTATCTGTGTAGAACAAATGTTTTTACAAACATTAAATTGTTGCCACAAAATATAAATGGCCCGTGTTATTAATAAATGATTACTGCTTTGTGTCACAGAATCAGTGAACATTAACGGCCATTTCATTTAATGTTACTATAAAATACCCTTATGCTAAGAATTAATGACAGATTTTTCTAAAGGATTTCAGTTAATGTTATCAATCGGTTATTGTTATCATTTATGTTGCGGAACGCTTGTATCGAAATAAATGCTAAATACGCCGCTTATTGTTATCAAAACTTCGGATATTGTTATCAAATATTTTCCTAAATGTGGTAAAATATTTAGATTGGTTCCTGAATGAATTCCGCTTATAATTGTCACCTTTCATTTCCCTCTAAGCCAATGGGCACTGCTGCCCAAAATCACTGATCGGAATTAGTGTATTCTTATTTATTGTAGAGTTTCACAATCACTGTTTCACTTATAAAGACTGTACAGTCTTATGTGATGTTCCCAGAATGCCTCTTTTTTCAACTTGGGTTATTGTTATGAATTTGGCTTGGTCCTGAAGTGATCATATTAAATGGCGCCCACTGTATTTCATTAATAAAAATAATTCATATATTGTAATTTCTGATATTTATTATTTTAATGATTGTAACCCAACCTCAATCATTAAAAAAATTAACTAAAATATTTAATAAGCTGCAGTTATTTTTTATTTAATAAAAGGATAAAGGACATCTCCACAGTGCGGACAACACATCTCCATATATTTGCCAGTTTAAATGTTTATAAGCCAATAATAATTTTTCATGCATATCTTCAACTTCTCCTATTACTTTTTTGGGACATTTCAATGTTGGAATATTCTGGTATATATCAACAACAGGGTGAGTTTAAAGTCACGTACATCAAAGTTTAGCTGCCTGTAAAAGTACCAGCTTGAGAATTTAAATGAAAGTAAAGTATCATTATTTATAAAAACAATTTATTTGAAAGTAATGTTGGATTTTATTTTATTATTTAAAAACAATGAAAGTAATGTTGGATTTTATTTTTAGCAGACAAACTTTAGAATGTTGGAAATGAAGCCCTTTTTCTTGAATACAAAAGTGAGTTCTTTTTACCAGACAAACTTTAGGTGTTACAATAAATGTTCGAAATGATGTCCTCTTTCGCGAATACAAAAGCATGTTCATTTTACCAGATTTCATGAGACTCTGGAAAGCATTGCAATATTGATGTTAGAAATGGCTTTTAGTATGTTCGAATTCAGCTCAGCAGTCGTGTGTGAACTATTCACGTAAACCACTTTTTCGAATAACCCATAGGAAGAAATCAGGGGTGAAAAATCTGGCGAGCGAGGGAGCCCCACTCCCAGGGAAATGACATGCTGATCGAAAAATTCATTCATGACGGGCATGTTGTCCTGCTAAATTGCTGTTCCTGGCAAAACAACATGCCAGGATCTTGAACAACAATTTGCAAAGACAATCGACAATCGAACAGTGAAGTGTACATTTGTTCAGGTGGGACGTAAGCAGTGCTTACACGATTCTCACCCTTCCGGAATAAATTCCACATGAAATACACTGAAATAGACTAACCCAAAGAGGTCTTCCACATTATGAAAAAAAGCAAAAAATAAGATTGACGATTGTCAGAAGAGTGGGAGAGGGGGAGGGGGATGGTGGTATTATATCTTCCAATAATCCGGGAAAGAAACGTTGCCAATGTCTTCGAAGTAAACATCAAGAATATGCCTCGGTTTTCTATACTTTGTATGCCACTTTATTTCCATCCGGTTTTTCAGTATCCCAGCCACCAGGTCATTGTCATGGCTCTTCATCGTCTGCACTACGTTCTTCAGGAGATCTTGGACACACTTTCCAATATGAGTCATGTTCACATCCGAGTGGATGTAATGATTTTTTACGGTCCTTCTTCCAAGCTGCGCAATGGTCCTCAGGGTAACATTCAGGAACGACTGGAGTTCACTTTTGTTGCAACGAGGATCTTCCGTGCAGCTCATGGATACGTGTCCGAATCGCAGGCAGTTGTATCATTGTAGTGGCTTCTTGTTCCCTCGAAAAACCTCTACTAACACATTGTAGGCCCAAGACGTGTGATATTCTTCAATGACTGGTTGTGTTAGGTGTTCGGGAGAAGAACCAAAACCATGGGCATATCAATGGATCATTTGGCATTCCTGAGTCTGATTACCTTTTCCGGGAAGTAGTTGGCTCTTCTTAGGTTCTTCTTGGAAGTTATCCAGATCATACGTTACATCCACATTACGAATCACGTATTTCAAAACCTTCTCAGATTTCAGTTGATGATGCTTAATTTTTTAAATATGTTAGACTTATTACCAGAGACTAACCTGTTGTAAGTTTCTTCCAATTTGCAAAGGACAATCGAACAGTGTAGTGTATCGGTATTCGTGTGGAACTTGAAGCATAGCTTCCATAATCTCACCGTTCATAATCATATTCCAAGGGAAATACACTGAACTAGAAAAGAAGCCTGAAATACCCACAAAGGTCATCCAAAGTATGAAAGAAAATTGCCTCCTCTTGGTGGAGGAAAATTTGATTGACGATTGTCTGAACTAGGAGTATATTACATAGTAAGCCACAGAAAAAACGAAAAATGTAATCTGGGAAGATGACATTATCAATGTCATCAAAATTGACATCAAGGATATGTCTTGATTACGATGCGTTTTTCTATGTAGAGAATGTTTTAGAATGCCAAAGACTAGATCATTATCATGATTTGCCATAATAGGCAGCACGGTTTTCATGAGCTCTTGAACATATTTCCCGACATGGGTCATATCGAAATCATTATGAATGGAGTAATTGCGAGCAATTCTCCTATCTAATTGTGCAATAGTCCTTAGGGTAATGTTCTGAAAAGTTTGGAGTTCCTTCCATCTTGTCTTGCAAATCGTAGCCCAGACGGGCATACCATATAGCAAGATGACACGAACAATTATTTTGTATAACAGTAGTTTGTTATCAACACTGAGGGTACTGTTACGACCCAACAGAGCAATTAAGCTAAACTTTGCTTTTTTGGCCTTGTTCATCGCATAAGTCACATGCATATTCCATGATAGTTTTGAATCAATAGCAACGCCAAGGTATCTATAATTATCAACCCATTCCAAGTATTTGCCATATAACTTTAAGGAGTCAAGATTTCTCTTTTCCTTCTTAGTGATAAACATTGCTTTGCATTTGTCGACATTCAGTTTTAATCGCCACTTGCTAAATCAGATTTCACATTCTTTAAGGGCTTTCTGCAAACGTGATACAACAACACTAGGCTGGCGTGCCCATGTCAGTATAGCAGCATCATCCGCATAAAAATATAGCTTGCAGTAAGAGATTTCAGGGAAGTCACGTATATAGTAATTGAACAGAACTGGCCCCAGGTATCAGATAATTCATCTCCAACTCTGGCCTGAAATGACCTGTTGGATATAAACGAGTGAACTAGACTAATTAAATCATGTGGGAAACCATCAGTTATCATTTTATAAATAAGGCCTTCATGCTAGACCTGATCAAATGCTTTATGAACATCTAAGAAGATGACGCCGCAATACATCGAAAAATTAAGGGAAGTGTTAACATCCGCTTTAAGTGCCCAAACTTGGAGCTGGCAAGAATGTTCCGCCCGAAAACCAAATTGTTCTGCACGGATAAGATTATTAGTTGTGCAGAAATCTAAGAATCTTGTGAGAATTGTTCTCTCCAAGACTTTGGATATAGAAGACAGCAAACTGATGGGCCTGTAGCTTACAGGGTTTGCAGGATTTTGACC
>JAHWFO010007936.1:983910-996337 GCA_023313115.1 Rhysida immarginata | reverse complement strand
TGACGCAACGAAGCTTTCCTCTGTTAATAACAGTATAGCGTCGATCAGCCATAATCTCAGTGTTTGCTCGTAAGAATTCCACTCATTTGTGGATTTTTTTTGCCTAATTCATCATACAAATGGCATATACTGCCTAGTTGTTTGCACATGTCTTGAATGCCATTTATGTTAAATCTTTTATCCGTTTTGAGACTATTGAGGCATAGGATGTCTCCGGAGTAACTTTAGTTGGGACTCGTTTGACTTGCGGATATTTTGGGCATTTTGTATAAGTGGATGTGTGCCACCCATCGCATCTTATACACTTTGGAGGATCTTGTCCTTTAACATTTGGGCAGTCTCGTGACTGGTGGTCTTTAGCACATTTGTTACAGCGAGGGGCTTCAGTACACCCTAGAGATATATGACCAAATCGTAAGCAATTAAAGTATTGTAATGGTCTCTTATTTCCACGGAACATTTCGATGGATACAGCTAAGGGTCCTATGCGAGTAACATTTCTTAGAGTCTTGTTGTGCTCTGTGTTCGCTAACAGAACCAGAATCATGGGCATATCAATGGATCCTTTAGATTTTTTAAGTCTAATCACTTTCTCAGGAAAATAATTGACCTTTTTTAGGTCTTCCTTAAAATCGTTAAGGTCACGTCTACATTTCGTATAACGTATTTGAGTACTTTTTCCGATTTAAGTTGATGATGCTGAATCTTTAGCACGTTATCAGCCTTAATGCCAGACACCAATTTACTATGCGTTTCCTCATCATGACACCTTATTTTGATCGTCTCTGCTCTGCCTGTGTGTACAGTAATTTGGTTAATCGCCACATGCTTTTGAATCTCGCCTAGGATTTGCTTGATTGGCTGACCGTGAGTACGTATTATGATTGGCGGAATATAGGCAATTTGCAAAGGCTAGAACACCCTGTTTTATAGGCAATGTCGACCAATCAAGAGAAGAGTATTCATAGTAGGATACCATTCAGCTCTTGATTGGGCGGCTTACATTATGGTAATTATATAAATTGCTATTACACGTTCTTGATGTAATTACCATAGTGTAAGCCCACCAATCAGAGCTGAATTGTATCCTACTATGAATACCCTCTCCTGATTGGTGGACATTGCCTATAAAGCAGGGTGTTCTAGCCTTTGCAAACTGTAGTCGGTCACAGTTCCTGAGGATGAGTTTCTGCTCGAAAGGTCGTCGAACGCTTATTAAAGACCCTACCTATTGCTATTCTTGAACCTTTTTTTTCATTACTTGACACCCAGCAATATAGACCACAATGCAATTATTAGAAATTTTAAGTTAACTATTGAAGGTTTTAAAAACTTACTGTTGGTGTAAATTTTACACTGTAAAATATCTAAATTTCAATTGATAAATTTATCATAAATTTTTAGTTTTATTTATGATGGCCTTCCTTTTTCTATATGGTGTTAGTAATGTGTACCATCGAAAGTGTCGGATATTTCTACAAGTATCGGATGGCAGTATCGGATACAGAAGTTGTTAGGATCCAGGGTTCGAAATTAAAGGTTGCCTGATTGCCACAGACTACCGAAAATTCACTGCCGGTTGCCCGGCTGGCAACCCGCACTCAAAATTCATTGCGATAAACAATCTATTAATCCTGGTTGCCCAGGCGTATGAACATCGACAAAGAATCAGCAATCAGATCCAATTTGTCAGTCACTCGGTAGATGTCTGAAAACTAGTCGGGGAATCATTGCGAAATTGACGTTTTGAAAGTGCCAGAAATGGAGGCCCACATCATGAAAATTGACAATTAAGAGAAACACCCAACAGCAAATATGGTATCTAGCATTCAAAGATGTAGTCAGAGGTTTAATGACATAAATGTAGAACTAACTGAGAATGCGAGCTTTAAAACTTTAAAGTGTGGCCAGAAGAGAGGAGGTGTCATAATTGAAAAATTCTCTAATGTTGGAAAACATTGGATGTTTAAATACATCTGGGACGCCGGAAACTATAGACAATGTTTCACTGAAAAAATAAAAAGAAGAAAGGAAACGCAACTCTACAAAAAGAGTTTAATACAAACTTGTACGTACATTTCTCTGACTACATCAGTTTCTTCAGCACGACACAAGGACTCTCAAACTACTGTGGATTAAACTCTCTTTTTGGATTTGTGCTTTCAATTTTATTTTCATTTTTTCAGTTAATAGATGTTGATGTTAAATTTAACATATTTTACTTATGTTAAATTTCTGTATACCTAAAACGTGGTAATCATATAAACATTAAAAAAAATTTTTTTTGAGGATAGTGTTATTGATTCTGTTGGGTCTCAATGCAAGAAATTCTCCATGCTTCTGAATGTTCTGTTGTGCCTTCCGACACACATTGTAGATTGTGAAAGGGGATTTTCAATGACAAAAATTATTAAAAATTACAATTATTACAATTTCCGTGCCTACTGATTTGATGCAAAGCGACGATATCAGAATCCTGATGAAGCTGTTTGTTTATGGTTTATCAGAATCCGAACGGTCCATTATTAAATCCTATGGTAAAGGTAAACTGAGAAGGCCTGAAGCTTAATGAGTAGGATATTGTAGAAAGTGAGGTGGAATGTGCTGGTGATACGGAGGGTTTCCCCAGTTAAGCTCGGTCGACTTTGGGCCATTTCCATTTCTGTGGGTGAGAAGACAGTTAAACTCACCTGCATGTTCCGTGTACGTTTGCGGTTTGAGTCTATGAATACATAAGCATAATTTCAATATATTCAAGAATGGCGTCTAAAATCACGGATTTATGGCAAGGGTACATCATTTGACTTTCCGATGCCAAGTACAAATTATCAATTATAGTGAAGCATGTAAAAAAAAGGTCTGTCCATCACCAAGTCGTATTATCCAACTACACAAAAATGGATTCCCACCTGAAGCCCAAGCTTCAAAAACACTGACCCGGAAGCGAGCGCAGCCTAGTCGCACCTCAACTACCATAAAATGTGTCAAGGTAGCAGTCACCAAAGAAAACCCCAAACACAAAGGAGCATTGCCATTCACGTAGGGACATCCAAAGGCATCGTCTGGCGCATCGTCCACAACAACCTAGCATTAGAATGGCGTCATAAAGCAAAAGGATACGCATTGAGTGAAGGGCACATCAGGAAGAGGTTCTCCAACGCCTTTTAGTCCCTTTTATTTTATTTTATTTTATTTTATTTTATTTTATTTTAGTCACCAAACGTGTCATACCTTTCAGTGCTGTCCCTGTGAAGTCGCCGGATGCCTCACCGATGGATTTCTGCGGCTTTGGTCTCTTAAAATGAGGTCTTGCTTCCAGGTGCTCCACCATTGTTGAAGGCCTTTGGAAAGTGTGTCAGGAGGTGTGGGCTAACATTCCACGTCCGGTGCTGCGCCGTAGCCTTCTGCAATGGAAACTGCTATGCAGGGAGATATTCTATAACCGGGACCATCACATAGAGCACAATAGATGGTGGAGGAAGGGATTTTCATCGTAAAAAATGACACCCAAACTCGACCGAGCTTAACTGGGGCAACCCTTTGTATTATTGAAACAACAAGACCAGTGCCTGTGAGTTAGAAGGTGATTCAGACTCTGTGTAATGTTAGTGATTACACAGATTCATTCTAGGATTGCATTAGACAATAAATAATTAATAATGTATTGGGTATTGAAAAGTAATAAATGTAAATTAAATCATTTTCATTCAAGTGTAAATTTTTGTTAGTAAAACCGTATGTTTTCTAATTAAGACAATAATGTTGTCAATACTGCTTTTATTTGATTGTGTATATCTTCGCGATCTTACTTGAGTAAAGCTAACTTGTGATTGATAACTCAAATTTCTACTCTGTGTCGGCTATCATGTATGAAAAATTGGGCAACCAGAATTTTTAGCTTTGTTGCCAAGTGGGCAACCACACTTAATAGTTAATTTCTACCCCTGGGATCTTTGGTAACAAGTTACGGAAGGTCAGAGAAAATGGGAAACCCCTTTTGCCATCATCGAGTCTGTTCACTCTGGTAGCCAGCATTCGCTGCTATTGCCCTGCATCGCAATTTCCACTGCAGGAAGCTGGAAAGCAGAACATCAGGATCAATTCGTAACTACTCCTATTGACGTTTTCCATTGTTCGCGGTCATCTCTTCTCGAGAGCCCGTTTAAATAGGCAAATACACAAAGATCCATAGGCGATGTGTTCGGCGACTTGACGGGTATGTCGCTGAATGGAATAGAGGGGATTCCGATACTTTTTGCATGCGTTTCAGGAACATTTGACTCGACTACTTGTCTTAGTGCAGCCATACATTGTTCACCTCTGTACCGTAGAAACCGGGGATGTCACGTTAGAACGGTTAGAACGTTAGTCTGTGTAAAGTTAACTTACCGTTGTAGCTGTCTTCCGCCACGATCATGAAACCTTTTGAAAATGCTTCCTTGCATTCACGGTAACATTGTCTGAAGTCCTGAACCCCTTGGGTCTGATAAACCGATGAAAGAACTGACCGTCATATCTATCGTTTAGTATCAAATGACCGTCAGAGTAAAAAATGGCTCGGATCTTGTTGCAGTCGCATAAATAAACATACGCTTCATCTTGTGTGACCACTTATTTCCACTTTTCATCCGCCTTTTATACGGCATACGGCAGTTAGTCCGTCGTTCTTGAACACAGCGCAGCAAAAACTTATGAACATGGCTCTTGAGAGGCTTCTCCAGTTGTAAATCACGGTTGATAATTACGTTTACCGTGTACGTAGATGTCTTTACTCTCTGTGCAATGGCCTGTTGTGTTGGTGGGTTAAATCCGGCTAGTGGATGGTTTCACATTGGCCTGCTTTTTACCCTCTGGAATGGCACCGCTTCTAGTTTTGCCAGTGATATTAAGTACATTTGATTTCCCTTTCTTGTAAACTACGAAGCCTCGCTTCTTGCTTGCTTTCATAATTTCGGAATTGCTGAATCTGACGCCGGAAAAGGCGGTTATGTAGCGCTCTCCTAATACCTGTCAATTTTCGGTGTCATGCTCCAATGTTTTTAGCTCGCTGTTCGAATAGTAACTATTTTAATACTTACCCTAATAAGACACCACATGAGAGCTCACGTGAAATAAACGCGCATGTCACGTTTAATATGCTAATTGTTACCACAGATTCCTAACAACCCTTTGTACAGATTATCTGTATTAAGGAATACTCCACATATACGGACAAATTCTAGTTCCACGGACAAAATCCATGTGTTTGCATAGATTCATAATCACTGAATTCGGACATTCCCATTTACGGACGCGGGCATAAGCGTTTTCCTTTAACGGACACTTTAGACACACAGGAGTATAGTCTTTGCTGGAGGAGAACGGGTTGATGACTCAGAAAGGAAGTAGAACTAGAAAGTAAGTCTATTGTGATAATTCCCGCGTGACAGGAAATTTTCAGTTTATGGAAAGTGAAAGTTTCAATTCTGGTTTCTCCCCCCCCCCCTTACCTCGAGCTGCTTTTATTCGCACTGCTAGAAAACTCTCAAAAGAGTAAATTATACAGCAGGCGCTGCAGAGTGTCACTATGCGCTACTGAAGTACATCATCTGATCTGTCAATCTGAGCAAACCCAAGGCATTAACGCTACGAGACAAGACCGAAGTGATCGAAGTTTCTGAAAAGTAAAAACTTAGGCGAAAGTGCTTGCTGAAAAATTTGGTGTTGGCAAAAGTGAAATGAGAAAAAACAAGGATGACATCAAGAAGTGAAGAATGGGATGATTCAAATAGGAAAAAGAAATGTTTGGTAAATGTTAAAATATTGACATTTCTATTACAGTACTCATATGTAACCGTTTGTTTCGTTTATCGGCTTTATTTTTCGATCTATCAATACTACTGTATATGTAATAAATTTCATAAAACTTAAATCAGGAATGTATCCAGAAGAATTGACAATGACCTTGCCATCTCAAATGAACTTGGTATGTCTCATGTTGGAAAATGCCTTCAACCGAAGAACTTGATGCCGAAGATGAAAAATCATGTCAACCTCTTTACTGCGGGCGTATTGGAATACTACCTCACAGTACGGAGATTTTTTGGTGCAACCTCCGGATAAAGCACACCTTCACAGTGCAGACAATAAATCGCGTCCCATAACTGTCCGTTACAGTAGAGGTTTGACTGTATTTGTATTTTTTAATACCTAATTTTGAAACTTATCTTTATCGAAATAACAAGTCACTCACAAGACTAATGAAATTAATGAGAAAGATGAAGTGAATAACTGGATAAGAAAATTTTCGGTTTCATTTATAATCAACATACAGTGACGGTTGAGGTTTTCGCGTGAATGGGTTCGTTTTCCAGTTCGATAAAATTGGCAGAGGCAAAGAGAAAGGTACATATGGAAAACTAGGGAAAAACTGACACTTTTAAAATAAAATCAACTCTTAAATCAAACACAACAAAAAAAAACTAAACTCAAGAAGAAAGATAAATTAATAATTCAAATTTTTCAAATGTTTTCAACGATTAGGAGAATTAATAAAATACAAATTCAAAGCAATTTATTTCCTTCAAACAATTCCATAAATATTTTCTCAAACACCAAATAATCCTTTATTAAAACTTCCAAATAAAATAATTTATTAAAATCTGCTGTAAAAATAAATATATCAGAAATACATGATATACTGTGTCGGTCATAAGTTTAGGACCATTTAAGTAAATTTCATATTTCTTTTATTTTTATTGTACATTGTAACATGTGAGGAATTACATGTTGAACAAATCATTCATACACCTCATTTACTTCAAAAATAATTTTATTTCAACAGAAACATTTTTATTTTAAGGTAGGACATCTTGTTTTGCCAGTAATTTGACTTTTTTACCTGGTCATAAGTTTAGAACCAATGATAAAATTTTAAACAAGCTCATTATTTTGTGAGATAGCCAAAACCTTTTGATATATTCATAAAGTCAGCCAAAGCAACTCAACGTTCGCTTGGAATTCCTTTCCTACTTCTTTCACAGCTTCAAATAACTGAATCCTATCGGCATCCGATGGTCTTATTGCTTAGAGATGATAATCCATAACTCCGTATACTCATGTTTATGTCTCTTGTGTTCTGGTGCGGTCATTTGATACTAAACGATAGATATGACGGTCAGTTCTTTCATCCGTTTTTCGAGGTTTACCACTTTTTGGTCTGTCTTTGAAATCCGTTGTTTCGTTGCACAGTTAAATGGCACGTATGCATGATGTTTTACTCAAGTTCAACTGTTTTGTAATTGCCGAATAACTTTGTTCTTGGTCTCTTAACTGTTTCACCCGTAGTCGAGTTTCTGCAGTAATATTGTTTGCTTTTCCCATCTTTAAAGAGCATTCAATTATATAAGATACATTGAAAAGCATAAATGATAAACTTTAGAGCTTCTGTCACGATTACCTAGACAGAATAAGCGAAAGAGCTTTCTGTTTAATAAAACAAATGTTTAATTGAACTCAATTAAGCATAACAAGAAAAATTCATTGATAAATATTAAATAAACCTATAAATGGAAGTACATCATGGACATAAATTGCTTCATGGGTGAGTGTTGTAGTAGGCGGATTGTAGTAAGTAACTCTCTTTGAACGGACATAACACCATTTGAGAAGGAAATAATGAGGCCGACGTGGTGGAGACGGATCCTAAAAGTATATTTGCATAAAAGCATTAGAAAAAGTCAATCAGGAATTCCAAATAACACATAAGAAGAAGTATTGATTATTCAATAAAACTGTTGTTAAACTTACTGCGACCTAAACGCCAAAGCCGTCGACTCGCGCGCTTTTCCTATCTTAAAATAAAAATGTAGGATAACGTCGAATAAAAATATTCGAACTGAGAGGGATAATGTCGCTAGACGAGCACGACTGCAATGGAGTGGTAGCAGTCTTCCATACAGTCTTCCTTATAGTTCCATACAGCAGGGCACGAGTTGTGGTGCCGGGAGACGTTGGCCGAGTCTCGTTGCTTGATGGGAAGACGGATTGGAACATGGTCATCTCTCAATGCGGGTGATGATCCAGCTTCACTGTTATCACGGTCCGGAATTGCAGGCCTGGTCGTGGACGCTACAGTGAAACTTGAAAGCTTAGTTTTAATATTACTGGTAACTTGCCTGGTCGGTCGTGGTCCGTCTTCTTGGCGCCTAATTTTGTTGCTAGAGGAAAGTTGAACGTAGTTAGCTTGGCGGGAAGAAGTAGCATTCATAGGGCTTCGTTTCCTCAGCCAAAGGTCCGTCCTCGTTGATTCGTTTCGATTCCGGCTCATCGAATCCAACTTATTTCTGACATCCAATCTTCTCAAATCCGACCGACCTCTTCTGTTGCTCTGCCTCAGCTTTTATCTTCGCATCGTCCCTACAATCGACAATCGAACAGTAAAGTGTACATTTGTTAGGATGGGACGAAAGCAGCGCTTTCACAAAGCTCATCCATCGCATCGTCCCTCCTTCTACGTCTCTTTATATACATACCCAATGGCAGGCGGGGAGAACCATTCGTTCCGTAGGGATGAAAGGGCGGATGCTGTATTTTGTTTACATTCTGGAAAACGTGCAGCCTCTAAACTCGATCGTTGCTCCAATTGATCATTCGATAGATGTGACAGCTTCTCATCTTATGTTCACACTTCTATCAAAAATAGAATCATTTAAAATTGAAAATGAAATTTTAATAATGGTATAACTTCTAAAATATTAAATACTAGCTGATATACCCGGCGTTGCTCGGGCTCTTTTTTGATGAAAGTTTGCATATCTGAATGGGAATATACAGTAAAAAATAATACATTAAAAAGCTTAGAATTAAAACAGTAAAAATTCATTTAGAAAAACCGAAAAAAATATTTTAAAATGTTCCTAATGGATGGCCCTCTAACAGTTCTCCCCAGTTCGTGTTGGAATGCTGTGTATAGCTGAGCGAGATAACCATAGTGCCGGGCCGGAGAAACAATGTGTATGGCTACGAAAGTGAGAGGAAATAGAATGAGAATAGTTTGATCTGACATTTTTTCACCCCTGGCTATAGCTGTAGTTCTTCTATTTTGTGTGATCTGACCTTTAAAAATTCATTTGTTTATCTAAACATTCAACATTTCCAAAATTCTCTTCTTGGGTGGCGATGGATGTACATGATCGTTTGTGTCTGTGTACTCTGCAATTCCAACAATTGATAAACTGTCAGGAAATAAAGGAATTAAACTGGAGCAAACTCCAAGCATCAGGTAAATGATATTAATTAGAAAAATGGATAGAAAAATTCTGCGACTTAGATTCGAACCAGGAACTTCGACTGTCATGGTCGACGCCTCTAATAATTGGGCTATCGCAGACACCTGAACAGCCATGCTATCACTAAGTGTCTTAAAGACAACCAAGTAGTCTTTACCTGATGTTCGGAGTTTGCTCCAGTTTAATTTCTTTATTTCTTATTGTGTGTTCATCAAACTTTCTGATGGTTTGGATAGGAGAAATTCACGATTTGTGAACCGGGTGCCCACCTCCCATTGGGCTTTCCTTCTTGGCAACTTGGTTGTCTTAAGACATTTAGTGACAGCATGGCTGTTCAAGTGTCTGTGATAGCCCAATTGATAGAGGCGTCGACCATGACACTCGAGGTTCCTGGTTCGAATCCAGGTTGCGGAATTTTTCCATCAATTTTTCTAATTGGTAAACTGTTGCAATTCACACTCTGCTCTCGAGGTCTTGAAACAAAACTGGTGCATTCATCACTTGGTGTGATCTGGCACTCGCAGCTTCTTCTGTTGGCACATTTGCATCGACGGCCGCAGGGTCACTCACCACTTGTTTAGTTGAAGTAGTGTGCTGGAAAAATCGATACAGCACCAAGTGATGGGGCTGCTTTCTCTGCCGCCTTTCCACTGTTTCTCAATAGTCTGCTCATTTTTAACGCTGTGGCTACAGTCACGGAACCGTGTACGATTTTTCAGTCCCGGAATGACGTCACTTCCTGCTACCTGAAGGGAAGAGCGGTGCACGGCGGTCGCGTCGAATGTTCAAGTCAAATGTGCGAAGGATTTTACAGATGAATTTTCATCATATACCGAATTATAATGCTTTGTTAAGGATATTCTAAGCAAAATTTTGTTCAACTGAAGGACGTGTGACTCTAGAACAATTGAAGGAGAAACAAAAAGAGGACGAAAACGACACATAAACGACGAACTTCGCTTCCCTATTGCTAAATAGAGAAATAAGGAATTAAAATGACTGGGAAATGGATTATAAACGATGAGGGTAACGAAATTATTTCTGCATTTCCTTTGCACGATCACAAATTTTATTACAGCTATACAACGAATGAATTTCCCTATTGTAGCTAAAAACTTGAATGACCCCCTATGCCTTTCACGGCCGCAGATCCGTGAAACAAATCTCATCACGATCCCGTGGCCGCCGTGCACCGCTTTTCCCTTCACGTAGCAGGAAGTGACGTCATTCCGGGACTGAAAAATCGTACACGGTTCCGTGACTGTAGCCACAGCGCATTTCTAAAGCTTTTCAAGAAAATGTTAAATTCTAATAACTATCAATTCTAAGATAAGCACAAAGGACAGAAATTATATGTATCGTTAAAATTTCTGATGCCTTCTCACTGATTCTCAGAGGAGGAAGACCATTCCAGCTGTATGCTGACGACCATTACGCGAAACTTTAAATTATGGTCAGGAAATTAGAAAGCCCGAAGAATATTATATTTTAAAAGAGGGTTGTCCTCGATTTATGCATGTAAGTCGTGTGTCCTCAAAATATTTTTGTTAATGAAGTTTACAAAATAATCAGTCTTGATATTCATTTACATGTCTTAATGAAGATGTCTTACATACATAACTATTTGATTGGCTGAATCTGGTATATTTTCTCCAATTTTTGTGAACCCTGGGAAGGTTTTTAGGTAGGTCATGGTGGAGATATCACGCTTCATGGGTAGCACACTCTACAATTCGTTACTTCCCTCCCTAAAAGAGGTTAATATGGTTAATTATGTAGTGCCACACCAGTAAATGTGTTAACAAACTTTCAACCCCCCTTTCCCCCCCTTAGGGGTTGAATTTCCAAAAAACCATCATAGTGCTCACTTACATTTTGTAAAGAACCTCTGTACAAAATTTCAAGTTTCTAGGCCTTATGGTTTGGGCTGTGCGTTGATCACTCACTCAGTCAGTTTCTTCTTTTATTATGATGAAATAAGAAAATTATATTAGGCGAAACCCATACAAAAACCCATACACAACATTTCCGGATTGCTAAAATCAATCCATTTACAGATCTTACTTTACTGTAGATTTATTTTTTTAGCTTACTTTCAAATATATTTAATTATGGAGTTTTTGATATTATAAATATCTACTTAGCCTGAATGAGAGTTGCGTATTGGGCTCAAAAATATTCCAAAATCTCTATAATAGAAATTTTTGTAGGTTCCTTGTATTTTTATGACTATCTTCGTAGTGTTTTCGGTTTGTGTATTAAACCGCAATTATCGTTTGTAATGAATAAAATTCGTCGAAAATAAATTCTTCTAATTCATAAATTTACAGTGGAAATATAATTTTTAAATTGTTAGTTATGCCATTTATTTAGTTGTGTCATTTAAAATGCATTATTTTTGTTATCACTATATTCTTTTATTTGTTTTTGTGTTTTTTTTTGTTTATCTCCTGAAATATTTTACGGGTTTGCAGTTTAGTTACGTTGAGTAATCATAATACTCATGAATATTCGATACTTTTCTTAATAAGCATCTTTGTACTTTTAAGACTTTTACAAAAGTCATAGAGGCGTTGTAAATAACAAAAAGTTCTAAACAAAATTTATTCTGATTATGTTTAGAAATGAAAACTCTTGTGCATAAATTAGGAATTGGTTTGGATATTTATCCAACAATTTGAACGAGTTAGAGAACTTCACGCATGCCAAATCTTTAGATTCGCACGGAAAGATCCCAGCAATCCGTCTAGGATGCCGTTGGGACTAATCGTACTTCTGGGAATTAATTGTTCGGCTCAAATTCTTCCATAAGGAATAACGCTTGAAGGCTACAATGGAAGTCATGATTTTCAATAGAAATAATAGTAGCTTGAGTTAAAGCTAAATTAATGTATAAATTAATAGGAAAAAAAATTCTAAAGAGAAGTACAATGATAATCTTGACGATTTTAGAACAGAACCTCATTGTAAGACTATTCAAATGACTTATGGTATCCCCGAATCAGACTTCAAGTAGTAATGGAATTCTAGCAATTTTGTAATCAGTGCATACTGTATGTTACCATCGCCTGGGTTCACTCCACTTTCACCCCTTCCACACTCGCCCCCTGTAAAAATACTTTTAAGACCTACTTTCATAAAAAAGACCCTGCAGAGAG